>VKOC01026085.1:0-13507 GCA_009364415.1 Spea multiplicata
GGCCCAGCGTTTACCCTCTCTTTCTATTTATCTGTCCATACATTTTTTCAGGTTTATGAATAAAATCCTGGGCTATACACTGCACTCCCTGGCACGTCATGACTTTAAACAGGTATAGAAAGCGATCAACGATCACCTAAACAGTGTTGCTGTTATGCCTCGATGTCCAGGCATTCAGCGACACTGAGATCGTTGACGCCTGAGGGCTAAGCCACATGGGTCATTGAGCCACCAACCCCTCAAAGGTGGGTAGTAGTGACCAATTTGTCTCATCATCAGGAATGGTGATGAATAATATAAGATGGGGGGTGCAGGGAGGGGGATAAGTAAGAGCCCGGAGGCCCAAAGAAATTATCTCAATATATAGTCCATGGAATGAAAAAAAATGTTCAGTTGTATCTGAATTTATCTAGATGGTCTAGATGGTACCTGGTGATCTAGCAGGTGACGGCTTCCAGGGCCCTCCCCTGATAGAGCGACTGTGAAGAGGTCAGTACCCATGCCAGGAGGAAAGTCAGGGTTGTCTCTAAACAGGGTAAGAGGGGACGGAATGGTGGACAGGCGAGTGCCAGATCTGAAGAGTGACCCAAATAAAGGGGCGATGCCCGCTGTTGGGTCGTGCCATCGTAGCGCCCTCATTGAGATGCCCACCAGTTCACTCTCCACCCCGATCCACTGTTTTTGCTGTAAATTATGTGACCACTCCACTACACGGAGTAAGTGGCAAGCTCTATAATAAGCGTGTGGGAAGGGTTAATGTGCAAAATTTTATTCGTGGTGCGCCTGAGCTCCAGACAAATTGCAGGAAGGCGGTACGGGTAGAAGTGAAGAAGGAAGGCGGGATATGGATAGGGAAAGTTTGAAATAAATACAAGAGAAGAGGCATGATGTTCATCTTAATCGTATTCATTCTACCCAACCAGGAAACCGTGAGCTTTGACCAGGAGGACAAATCATATTGTAGGGTTGCTAACAAGAGGGAGAAGGTATGTTGATAGCGCTGGGAGAGGTCGGCCGTCAGCCAGATCCCCAGGTACTGTAGTCTGGAGGGCGGCTATCTGCCAGGGGCAGATTGATGTTGAAGATTTCAGATTTGGAAGTGTTGATCTTTAACCATTAACACCGTAAAGAGGTCCTTGGGCGAGTGACTGCAAACAGAAGGTCATCTGCATACCCAATGATCTTATGCTGGGTTTTCCTCACTTGCAGGACCGCTGTATCTGGGCTCAGCCTGATGGCTTGCATAAGCGCTTCCAACAAGAGTACAAAGATTAGTACATTTACTAATATGATTAGTAAAATTAATTGAAAAAAAAGAGGAAAAAAAATAAAAATAGTTAAAAATAAATAAATAAATTTGGTAACATGTAAAAATGATTCCCCACTGATGTCACCATCAGGAGAACAATACAGTTCCAACATATTGCAAGTCTTAAAGTCCATATATATATATGTATACTGGATATAAAAAGTCTACACACCCCTGTTAAAAAGATAAATCATGTCAGAACGTTTTCCACCTTTACTGTGACCTATAATGTGAACAACTGCAAAACAAGCTGAAATCTTTGAGGGGGGGCTCAAAATCACCTGGCTGCATAAGTGTGCACACACTTAAACTAATACTTTGTTGAAGCACCTTTTGATTTTATTACAGAAATCAGTCTTTTTGGCTAGGAGTCTATTAGCATGGCACATCTTGAGGTGGCAATATATGCCCACTGGGAAAAGAAAAAATGTCGTTTTTTTCTTTTCCCTGTTTGCACATATTTGAGGTTGTTGGCTCCTCATCAGTCTGGTTGCAGCTTGCTATCCAGGGGTTAAATGGGAGGAGGTTTAATTGCACCTCCCCCAACACAGTAATCTGGTTTTGGTAGCAGTATAAACTGCTTTGTGTGCCCACTATGTAGGAGGTGAGAGTAGGTTCTCACCCTATTGAGAGTGTGCTTTGACGTGGCGGGTGAGCTTAATTATGCTTTGGCCAATTCATATAACCAAAACCTCTCATTTATATTATGTTTATATATTTGTTGCCAACTTTATTAGGGTGAGAAGCGCAGACAGTATTTTGTTCTTTGAATATATGCCCACTGTTTGCCAAAGCGCTCCAAATCTGTCAGATTGTGAGGGCATCTCCTGTGCACAGTCCTCTTCAGATCACCCCAGGTCTAGGCTCCCAGCCATTCCAAAACGTTAATCTTCTTCTGGTGAAGCCATGCTTTCGTGGATTTGGATATGTGCTTTGGGTCATTGTCGTACGGACTCCTGAATGTTTTGTGCAAAAAATGCCTGGTATTTGGAACTGTTCATAATTCCCTCCACCCTCCAGCTGAAGAAAAACAGGCCAAAAGCATGATGCTGCCACCACCGGTATGGTGTTCTTTGGGTGATGTGCAGTGTTGTTTTTGTGCCAAACATACCTTTTGGAATTATGGCCAAAAAGTTCAACCTTGGTTTCATCAGACCATTACACATTTTCCCACATGCTTTTGGGGGGACTTGATGTTTGTTTTTGCAAACTTCAGCCGGGCTTGGATGTTTTTCTTTGTAAGAAAAGGCTTCCATCTTGCCACCCTACCCCATTCATATGAAGAATACTTGAGATTGTTGTCACATGTAGCACACAGGTAGTACTTGCCAGAAATTCCTGCAGTTCCTTTAATACATAGTTTCATAGTTATATAGGCTGAAAAAAGACATGCATCCATCAAGTTCAGCATTTCCTATCTATTAATTTGTTGCTGTTGATCCAAAAGAAGGCAAAAACCCCCCAGCTTGGCTCTTTCCAATTTTGCACTAACTTGGCCCCAAAATGGCAGTCAGATTTCTCCTTGGATCAATAAGCTGTTTCCCCATAATGAAAGATTATATCCCTGAACAGTCTGAACAGACTCCGATAAAACTCCCTCTGCAGGCAGAGAATTTCACATCCTTATTGTTCTTACTGTAAAAAAACCCTTTCCTCTGCCTTAAACTAAATCTCCTTTCTTCAAGTCTAAACACGTGACCACGTGTCCTATGCATAGTCCTGTTTATGAATAGATTTCCACACAATGGTTTGTATTGGCCCCGAATATATTTATATAATGCTAACATATCTCCTCTGTGGTGCTGTTTTTCTTAACTAAACAGATTTAAATTTGTTTACCTTTTTTCATGGTTGCAGTAGGCCTCTTGTAAGCCTCCCTGACCAGTTTTCTTCTCGTCTTTTCATCAATTTTGGAGGGACGTCTAGTTGTAATGTCTCTGTTGTGCCATATTTTCTTCACTGGGTTCCATGGTATATTTATACCAGCCACCTGTCGTGGATTCCTAAACCAATGTCTCCCCACTTGTTCCCATCTGACAGAGCCCGCGTGGGATATGTCATCTCCCTACTCACTGACAGGGCTCTGGCCTGGTCAACTCTTCTTTGGGAATGACATAATGACTTTTTAACCACTTTCCGTCAAGTATTTGACAGGTCGGGTCTTGGCCACTTTGCCTCATCAAGTCTCTTCTCACTGCGTCGTGGTACACGCTGTCTATCTGACTATGCCATTGAATTCCATACCCTGGCTACAGAAGTGGCATGAAACAACGATGCCTTGGTTGCCGCCTTCACTAATGGCCTATCCGACCGCCTAAAAGACGAGGTGGCTGCCCGGGACCTGCCCATGGATTTAGAAGAGCTCGTTGCCTACATAGGCCTCATTAATCTTCACCTTCGGAAACGTCAGGTGCAGTAAGATCTAGAAGAGGCCTCCAATACGTTTTGCCCCTCAACTAGCACCTTCTGAACCTGCTTCTCCGACCACTGAAGAACCCATGCAAATTGGCTCTACACATCTTTCCGAGGAGAAGAGATCCCTTCGGCACCCCCAGGAATTCTGTATGTGCGCTCCTGTCCCGTGAAGCCCCGAAATTACAGGGCTTAGGGAGGATTGGGGAGTCTCCGCTGGGCCTTTCTGCTGTTTTTCCCAACGACCAGGTGTCTTGTATGTTTGTGCCTGCTGCTCTCACCGTCCAGGAGAGAACCAATCTCGCCCTGGCCCATATAGGGTCTTTGGAAACATCATCGACCATGACTTCTGTAGGCTCCACAACGTACCCTTGCAGGAGAAAGCCTCCCCAGTTTTTGTGGAGGCAATCGATGGGCAGCCTCTCCTACCTGCAGCGGTGACCCATGACACTACACCTCTTCATCTCCAAGTAGGGGTTCTCCATAAAGAGAAGGTGGTATTTCATGTGATTTGCTCTCCGGCTGCTCACATAGTGTTGGGCTACCCTTGGCTACAGCTACATAACCCCGACATCATTTGGTCCACCCATGAGATCACCTCCTGGCGGTGTTCCACTTGCATCTCTCCCCAACCCTGTGTATTGAAAGTTGCCTCCTTAGAAACTACCATCTTACCTTCACAATATCAGACCTTTGCTGATGTGTTTGACAAAAATGAGTCTGACTCCTTGCCTCCCTACTGTCACTATGATTGCCCTATCGTAGGAGACCTATGTCCGTGAAAATCTCCAAAAGGCTTTATCCGCCGCTCCACGTCTCCTGCCAGCACAGGATTTATCTTTGTTTCCAAGAAGGATGGAGGTTTACGTCCGTGCATTGACTATCGAGTTCTTAATCGAATCACCATGAAAAACACATACCCTTTGCCGCTCATCTCTAAGTTGTTTGACTGCCTCAACGGCTCAAAGGTTTTTACGAAATTAGATCTACGGGTGTGTACAACCTCATTCGTATCCGTCAGAACGACGAGTGGAAGACAGCTTTTAATACCCGCTCTTTTTATTATGGTCATTTATACAGTAATGCAATTCGGGCTCTGTAATGCCCCGGCTGTTTTTCAGGAATTTGTAAATGACTGTTTTTGGGACTATCTGCACCAAATCTTTGTCATCTACCTTGATGACATTCTAATCCACTCGCCTGATCTGCTTTCTCATCGAATACATGTAAAGAAGGTCCTGACACGTCTTTGTGAAAACGGATTATACGCGAAACTAGAGAAATGTGAATTCAAAGACAACCATGTATCCTTCCTAGGTCACGTCATTAGCGATACAGGGTTCGAGATGGATCCTGATGAGCTCCAGTCCATTGTGCAATGGCCTCAACCACATGGATTTAAAATACAAAAAAGTGAAGCTCAATATTCTAATTAAATATAAGTATTGTACCTTCTGGTGAGGTGGTACCGCAAAGACACAGGAACAAACTCCGCAAAATGTTCCAAATTAAATATAACAAAAATCGCACCCAAATAATAATGAGCAAATTATATGTGCAACACAAAAATAATATGTACAAAGATACCCTTCCAGCGAGAGTTCCCACACACAGTATCCAAAAGGCTCATATACAAAGGGAAGAGAAAAAAGAAAGAAAAACAATTATGGTGTAGTATATCAAAGTAGGTCTCAAAAAAATGGTATTAAGCAGATCGGACCCTTACAATTTAAAGGGCATAAATATGCCCATACATAGAGTGTGATGATCTCCTTAGGAGTTTCTTTATCTACAAGTACCAGTGTGGGATAAAGAAACATATTATTTGGGTGCGCAGACACTTGTGTGGTTTTCACAGGGACTTAAAGCCCTCCAGAGATTCCTTGGTTTTGCCAATTATTATCGCCGATTCATCATTCTCCAAAGTTGTAGCTCCTTTGACCGATCACACCGAGAATGGAGCTGACTGCCATAACTGGCCTACAGTTGCAGTCCAAGCCTTCCATAAACTAAAGACCCTGTTTGTGTCCGCTCCGATCCTCGTACATCCTGATGTATCTCAACCCTTTGTAATCAAAGAAGATGCTTCCGAAATTGGGGCCAGAGCAGTATTGTCCCAACGCAAAATGTACAAAGGGCCCCTGTGGCTTCTTCTCAAAATGATTTCCCCTGTGGAGAGAAACTACGACATAGGCAATCATGAACTACTGGCAGTCATTCTCGCCCTTTCTGAGTGGCGTCACCTTCTGGAGGGCTCCCGTATTCCTGTTACCACCCTCACGGACCACAAGAACTTCCAGTATAACACCCCCACAAGCACGATGGTCTCTCTTTTTATCCTGCTTCAATTTCATAATCTGTCCGGGATCCAAGAGTACCAAGACCCCTATACTTACTGTTGTTGACCAGTTCTCCAGGATGGTTCATTTCGCACCTCTCGTCAAATTACAGACAGCTAAGGAGTTGGCAGTTATCTTCATCAAAGATGACGTACGACTCCACGGCCTTCCCCAGGTGATTATTTCCGATCGTGGAGTCCAGTTTGTTTCCCGATTCTGGAGAGCCTTCTGCAAAGCTGTGGGTATCACCCTTTTCTTTTCCACCGCTTATCACCCCCAAACCAATGGAGCGGCTGATCGAACCAACCAATGCCTTGAACAGGCTTTCAAACCAGAACGATTGGGCTGACCTTCTTCCACTCGTGGAATTCGCACTAAACAATGCTGTACAAGGCTCTACCCAGCATACACCTTTTACTGTGTCTATGGTTTCCACCCGACTGTTCTTCCTACGGTATCCCCTGATTCGAGAGTTCCTGCATTGGATGACCATCTAAAGCGGCTATCTTCAGTGTGGTCCGTTCTCCGTCCATTGCTGCCTCTCTGGACCAAAAGAAGTACTACGATCGGTTACCAGCTCCCACTTGTATGTCCGGGGACAAAATCTGTCTCTCTACCTGACATATACGTCTACGTACTCCCTCCAAGAAACTGGCTCCTTGTTTTATTGGACCTTATTCTGTCCGACATCTTATCAACTCCTTTATCTATGAACTGGACTTGCCACGCAACTTCCTTGTACGTATACCTCCTGAAGCTGGTGGTATTCAACCGTTTCTCTCGGACGCTGGCCAGTCCTGGCCCAGTTTTGGTCACCTCTACCGACCAATATGAGATCCGTTCGATCCTGGATTCTCACTTCATTAGGGGTACTCTCCAATATCTTGTTCACTGGAAGAGGTACGGATCGGAGGAAAGAACCTGGGTGCCCGCTTCAGAAGTCCACACTCCTCGTCTGGTCCGCCACTTTCATGCCAAGAACCCCCGAAAGCCCGGTGGGGGTTCTGGTCATCCTTGGAGCGGTTCCCGGGCAGGGGGTACTGTAAAGGCTTACCTGCCTCCCCGGTCTCCCTCCGTGGTTGCTTTTTTTTCTATATTTGTTACCATATTTTATAGTTTTTATAGTACAATGAAAATAGCATCTAAAGAAAGCCCTTATCGTCCTGAAAAAAAGAAACAATATATAAGTTGTGTGGCTTCATGAAATGAGAAAGAAGAAAATTATAGCTAAACACGACCACCATAGAAATGTTAAAACAGCCAAAGGAGTCTATGCTTATGAGTCATGTTAAAGCCATTGACATTAAATGACATCAGACTAAAATTGGCCATAGTAAAAAATTGGTGGATCTACTTTAAACAGTTTCTGAAAATGTAAATTGCGGGGAATAAAAATGGTTAAACCCCAATAAACGAAAATTAATAGACCTCCAAGGGAAGAGTATTTCAATTTGTATATATAGTTTGAGAGGCGCAGCTGACCCTTGAACACCTGGCGTGACATAATGAAAAGGACTTCAGATATTAAAACCAGTAATAGCATCATGAAAGCTGACCGGCATTTTCCATTAGTATTCTCAAAAGATAATAACTTCCGTATATTGCAGAGAGAAGAAGACTATCCAAACATAAACATAATTAACCAAAAGAAGAAAAAATGTGAAGCCACAAAGAGAGGGTGGAAACCTGACTTATGTAGCTTACACAAACAACTACTTAGAAAAGGTGATAAGTGTCGTAAAAAGTGTGTGGGGAGTCCCCCAGCCTATTATGTAAAAAGAAATAAAAGGAAAAAAACCTGAAAAACCTCATACTGTAAAGATAATTTAGGAGGTGTGGAAGATTGGAACTTTAATTAGGAGATGAAAATGTAAACCCCAGGCTACACTTAAGGGTATTATGCAGGATACATAATGTGGATTATCATATACTGTCCCTTGTTTTAAAGTATGGCACTGTAATCTATATGAAAGTGTCCAGAGTTAGAAGTGTAAAGTAAATTGTGATGCGTATACAAATATTTGACTAAGGGATATTAAATCTTAAAACTTTTCCACCATAGAGTAAATAATAATATATGCAAATAAAATATTACCATCTCCTCTTTGACAAAGTAGAGGGGTTTGTTTTATGTAGTCTGTCAGATGTAAAACATTTAAGTCCTGTTGTGTAGGAGAAGAATCATTATGTTAGAAGATGCAAATCGATGAAGAAAAGTGTTGTTTTATGGAACTTTCCCCATAAGCCATGATGACAATTGCCGTGTCTTTTAGAGTTGAGGCTCTTGAGTCCATGTTTAGTCTCGTGTTGCTGTTCGACCGTGTCCAAGGATGATGAGAGTTGGATATTTTTTGTATCAAGTTTATTTCCTCATGAATAAAGGTAGGGGAGCGAACAGGAGAAGTGTTGGTGTGTCTTGTATCTTGCTAGATGAACAGTGCAGTCCCGTATTGTATAAAGAAAAGGGGGTATCCATTTTCTTTTTCTCTTTCTTCCCTCCGACTAGATGTTGGCGGAAAATCAACTTACACTACATAGAGAAAAAAAATAAAAATGGCACTTACAATGTGTGTCAGGACTCAGGCAAGCTGGTTGGGTAGGAGTCCAGTTGCAGGGGATACCAGAGACTCTGTCTGTACCCAACGATGCATCATAACTGGTAGGTACAGACAGGCAAATAAAGACAAGATACAAATCAAAAAGAGGTAAAAAAGGCTGCCCTTAAAATAACAGATATGAGATAACCAATAATAGTTAATAAGCTGCTATGGTGAGAAACTCTTAAAAGTGCATATAAAAACTAAATATGCAATAGTACAAATGTAAAGCAGTAAAAAAAAGAGTATTTCTCTAACCTAGTGCTTATAAAATATTGAATCTATAGATTATAAAGTAACCTTAAAATACTTAAATTCGAGTGTAGATAGGTCGGTCAGCAGTTTTCAATCGGTGTCTCTCAAATGCAGATATCGTATGAAATATAAAAGGCAAAGAGAGACATCATAGTGCAAAAAATAATCACTGCATAAAATAAAAATGTTAAAACCTCCTCACCGTATTCAGAGCCTAATTAAAAATTTAGGCTCATAAAAGACACATATGGACACTCTTAAGGCGGTGCCCTAGCCCCTTTCTGAGAATAATCACTCAAGATGTTCGTATTAATTTAAAAGTTTTTAAACAATTTATTAATACTTCAAATAATTACAATTTTTAAAAATAATAAACACTTTAAATAAATAAGATATATTGTGATAAAAGTGCTCAATACTGGCAGTGAAATACTCTTTTTTACTGTTTTAAATAAAGACAAGAGGCTGGATATATATATATATATATATATATATATATATACGCAGATAGCAGTTTATATTGGAGTGTGCTGGCAGAACAGGAAAAACAGGACTGGTCAATAAGTGTGATAACGGCAGATGCAGACAGGGGACCACAGAGCAGACTTCATACAGGGGACCACAGAGCAGACTTGGGACCACGGAGCGGACTTCACAAGGCAGGAGCTCCTCAGACAAGGCACATGGCTGGCACATGGCAGGGAGCCCTCAGGCAGGGCACATGGTAGGGAGACCTCAGGCAGGGCACACTTAGTTAGGCAATACTAGGAGATCACAGGAACAAGATCCAAATTGGAAGCCGAGATCAAGGTCAGGACAAGCCGGGTCAAACTGGGTAGAATCCAACAGAGGACTACGAGGAACAGCACAGGGCCATGAAGCAGAGAAACAGCAAAGCTGAATAGACCATGACGCAAAGGCCTCAATTGAGGAGCTCAGCAGGCATTTAAAAGCAAGGCTAACTTCCAGATAACGTGGCTCAGCTGTCCCAAATAATTGCTCCTAAGAGGGAAGGTTGGCACTAGTTTGCTTTACTTTTAGTATGAACTTTTCTTTGATGTCATAAAAATGAATGTGGAGGATATTATTACGGCGTGAGTGATCTTCCAAGTGTAAGCAACTGTATCAGTACAGGTGCGCATTCCACCATCTTGTGTTCGAGATTATGTGTCTGTCCACTCACAGTGCTGCTACTACTACTGCTGCTGTCACATCACTTTCCCTACTCGGAGGGATTAATTAATCAAACTGGTGCAATTGTTGGAGAAGTTGAGGCCTATAGCATACTGCTGGATGTGTGTATCCATTGGTGCAGTGCTGCTGTTGCTGGTGGTGGTCATCCTGCAGTGCAAACAGAGTGGATTTGAATAATGCTGCTGTAGTTGAAACGTACGTCCAGAAGTTGTCAGTTGTCCTCCTTTCCAAATCCTATCATGTCCCCAAATTGTATCCAAGCTGAATGTACTAGAAATAAAGTTAATAGCCTGAAAATGAATACGACAAGAATTAAACATTTTGTCCGAATCGATTTTGCTTGTCGTAGACAAGTTTGCTCACTGCATCAAAGGTGGAAGAGGTGGCTAGTGTCTACTCAGATCTTGCGCAACAAATAAGCTGAGACATCAAGTCCTCATGATTATCTGTAGATATACTTATGAAAGGGAATATGAGCCAGCTTGGCACATTAACTTTCCTATTACCCTGCCCCCTCCCTATACCTTGCAGGTTGGAATGTAAGAACAACATTCCAGAGAGGCTCAGAATTCCTTAGAGAGGATTCACTTCCACACCAGTTCCAAGGGATGCTTTCCTTCCCGACTACCTGACTGTTCTACAACCCTTTAATCTATACAGAACTAGGTAGACATACTTTGCTCAAGATATCTGTCAACAATAATACTCAACTACTTTTATCATTATATATTTATATATATGCCAATTTATTAACTTCTTCACTACTTTGTGCTGGGATCCATTACCCCAAATAATTTATGGCTGCTTTGTTTTCACCTTTACTGCCCAGTAAACCACAGTTATGTATACTGCTACCCCTGCTATTCTGCTTCCGAACTGGAGTGACCCTGGTGGACCTTGAAATGGGGTTTAATAGTGTTTTTCCCCCTCTCTTTAATCCCTCTTGTAATTCAGGCCATAGAAGAGAGAGGTTTGTGTGGCTAGGTGACACTTGCAAGGATGATTTATACTGTACAGACCAACAAAGATTGTTTGAGGTCTGATTAGAAGACGACCCCGATTAGAAGGCGAGGGGTATTTTTCCAGAGCATTTGCTCTGAAAAAAAACCTTGTCTTATAATCGAGCAAATCCGGTATATAATGTGGGGCTGGCTGGGGGCAAAACACAAGGGTGTGGGGGCATTAGGGTAACCCCATCGGCCATGTTTTCCACGACACATATAATTTTTACATATTGCTGACCAGCCCAGATGAAATGCTAACCTGCAGTATTAGGGATGTGTAGACTCATGGATGGGAACCAATTAGTCAATCCCTTTACATAAGAATATATCCTATACTATCTGCCTAGCACTGGTGTCATCTTTATCCAGTACAAATGGATGCCGAGGAGTTAAGCTTCTGCCTATTCTTTTTTATCTATTTACATAAAAAGGCTCACCAAAAGGAGGTGGACAGCACCAGGCCCATGATGCTCTTAATCCGGCCCTGTATGGGAGGCATGGACCCCAAGTGGTGCCTCCTCTCCTCCCTCATAACAACATAATATAGAAGTGGCACACCAAAATACAAAGAATTTGTTTAAATAATAAAGCAAAAAAAGGTTTAATAAACTGCCTCCTGTGCCCAAATTACAGACAAATCTAATGGGTGGAAGCTGCACTCAAAAAATGCATCAACACAATGGCTAAATAGTAAAAAAAATATAATTTTTATTACCAAAAATAAGTTAAAGCGTATAAAGCACTTACATAGATACATAGGCAAATCACAGAGTGACAGGAAAGCGGAGACTGTAAGAGAGATCCTCAATATTTCGACCATTCTGATTACAGAATGTAACATTTCTTATGTGTTTTTACCCTGACACCTTTCTATTAGAACCAGCATTAGCTTTTTCAGCAATTTGAGCTACAGTAGCTCGTCTGTTGGATTTGACCACACGGGCCAGCCTTCGCCCCCAGGTACATCAATGAGCCTTGGCCATCCACAATCCGGTTGCTGGTTTTGACCACTGCAGACCGGGAACACCCCACAAAAGCTGCAGTTTTGGAGATGCTCTGGCCCAGTCATCTAGCATCACAATGCAGCTCTTATCAAAATTGCTCAGATACTCAAACTTTTCCTGCTTCTAACACATCAACTTTGAGGAAATGTGGTGCCATCATAACAAAAATATCAGCGTTATTAATTTCACGTGTTAGGGGTCATAATGTTATGGCTGATGAGGTTTCCCTAGGTAACAGATTGCCTAACTGTAATTGAAAATGCCCCGACCCTACCCTCAAAGGCTTCAAATATCCATGGATATACGCTAGAAGCAGCAAAGGGTTCAAAGAGCGCTGCACAAACTACACCCATGCTTAATCATTAAGAAGTGATACCATTACTAAAGTGACAACAATGAATTATCGAGTGCTGATGGTAAAATACAATACAAGGAAGAAGCACAATGTGTGTCATTTTCTTGCCTGGTTCACACTGCCCATGATTCCTTTGTACTTTGTACATAGGGCACCACATAACCCCCCCCCATACCTTGCAAGTTGGTATGTAAGAGGAACATTCCAGAGAGGATCAGAATTCCTTGGAGAAGATTCAGTTCGACACCAGTCCTAAGGTGCTGCTTTGCTCTCTGGCTATCCAGAAACGTTTTCCAAACGTCCAAATGTTTTCATTTATACAGAACTATATAAGGCAGGGCTTGACAAATTTGTTGTGAATCTAGGCTCCAGCTAAAAAGGAGCCAGGAGTAATCTGATCATCATCAGCCCACTTACTAAACTCACAGCACTTGACCTGGAAGCACCCTGGACTTTTTTTTTTGATAATTTTTTTTAAACTCTTTCAATGCTGATGTTCCATTGGAGCACAGCATTGCTCCAATGGAACCCCTGTTAACCCCTGCAATGCCATGACTGTGTCATACACAATTGTGACATTGAAGGGGTTAACGCTGCACTGGGGAAGCCCAGGCAGACCACCAGCAGCAGAGCCCTGTACAAAACGGGAATTAACCACTTCCATGCCTACAGGAGTCATCAAAGGGCTTATGGAGGCTCATTTTAGCTGTTGCTGGTCTGCCATTAACCATAATTGTCCCTAAATTAACCCTAAACACCCCATTAACCATAACTGCCCCTAAGCCATGTGGATGCTATAGGAAATGGGCGGGGCCAATCATCAGAGGACTTTAGGGAGGGACTGGGAGTAAGAAAGGGGCGGGGCCAGATTACAATTTGGCTCCACCCATTTTCTGTAGCGTCCACATGGCTGTGACACTCATCTGACTGTGAGTATAAAATTAACATTTGGGCTGCTGAAAGTTAGGGGAGGTGGGGGTTAATTTAGTGACAGTTATAGTTAATGGGGTGTTTAGGGTTAATTTAGGGGCAGTTGTG
>VKOC01026086.1:0-30882 GCA_009364415.1 Spea multiplicata
TTTACTGCAATTTACAGGAAAAATAATGAGGTAACAAAAATGACCCCCCCCCCCTCCGGCAATATACCTGCCGTACATCATACTAAAAACGTTTAGAGAAAAATTAACCCCTAACAGGAATGAAAAAAAAGTGCACCTATTTTGACAGCTTTTTCAAGTAGATGATGTATTGGTGGGCATCATCTACCAATCTAACCTTTATGTGTAGCAGTTCTGTGCTGCTAGCCCTAATTCTTTTTTGGAAAAGCTTTTATAGACCCCCATGTGCCAGAATCTCTTAAATTATGGGTGCCGAAATTATTAAATAATGGACACCATTAAAAAAAAAAAAAAGCCTCCATCCGCTCCACCATCCCCATCTGTAGTTCTTCCATTTACACCTAGTCTATGGCTAAGCAAAGGTATGACATGATCCCTTATTTAATTCATTTTGGTGACAACAGCTTGTGCCCCCAGCGAGCACTGGCAGGTTTGACAGCCTGTGTAAAATCCCACCTCGCTGCCAGGTTTGCAGAGGGTTAAACACCTGGAAGGAATATCAGTGCGGATGAATCCTTGATGAAGTATAAAGGAAAGTTGGGATTGAAGCAGTAAATTCCTTCCAAGTGCTCCAGGTATGGAGTGAAGGTGATACACTGTGCAAGAGCGAGAATAGGTATAGTCGGGCCTTCCATGTATAGGAGGGAAAGGATAGCCACCTTGACCCTTCAGGTTGCCGAGAAGCTCTGGGAACTAATTCCAAGATTATTTGGGTCCTAATATTCGCTCTGGGAGTTTATGTAGGTTTAAGGGATTATTTGGGGGTTATCCACACCACATTGTACATGTGATTTGGTGAACTATGGCTTTGTAATGCTGGTATACCACATATTTACTTGAGAGACGTGGGAAATTATTTGTTGGTGGGGGGTTTTGTTTTCTTTTTCCAAGTAGTCTTGGTTCAATATTCATGCTCCATATGAAAAAGTTGAGAGAAAAAAAACAAAAAATCCTTGGACAATTCATGTTTACTGTGGGCCACATAGATGGGTAAAGGTGATGTCTATGAAATAGCCAAAGGGGTACTTGCAAGCAAAATATAGTTTGTGAAGGTTATTTTGATATTTAGGGCACTGATCCCATCCCCCATAACTCAGGGTGCACATTTTTGGTTCAACTGTGAGAATTTCTTAGCTTGAAAGCATGCACCCATGATTTGGGGCATGTTCTGACCCTGTGATATAATGTAACATAGACTTTGAAGATTCATACGTAATATATATATATATATATATATATATGTGTGTGTGTATATATATATATAATATTTTTTTCTTTCTAACGTTGGAAATATATGTAATGATATATCCCAATGCTGTATTTGTGTAAGAAAAAAATAAAGAAAATGTTTGTGCTTTACTGCATTTATGAAATATAAACAAATAATATTGTTCAATTTTTTTTTATACACGTTGCTCGGGTGGATGGAGTATACCTTTTTCATTTTTTGATTCAAAAAAGCAAAAAATGGTGGTTTTTCTAAAACAGAATTACAATAACTGAAATCATACACAAATAGGTGAGAACAATCCACAGATAAATACATATTCTCTTATCTACACAATTACTTATTAATTACTTGTAATTGCAATTTTGTTATATAATGATCGTCCTCAGAAAAAAGTCAAAGTTTTGGTTGGGTGTAATTTATGCCACTAATAGTCAGCTTTACCTGACCAAAATCACTGATATGTAGGATTAAACAGCGTATAAGGGAAAACCTATCCATAACACCATTGTCGGCAATCTTTATATGCAGGTGGAAAAAAATACAACCAAACGTAAAGCTGTGATGAAAAGAGAAGAAGAAGAACTAGCAGAGAACAAACTGGAGACAAAAAAAGAACTGAGAACAAGAAAGAAACTGGAAGACTCTAAGAAAAAAGAGAAACCACAGAGGGGAAAGAGTGCAAGGCATGGGGCAGAGAAAGAGCGCACCAGTAAACGAGGTCGATCGGTTAAAACCACATCCTCGTTGCGCATGCCTAAAGGTTCACCGGCTGCTAAAACTAAAACACGACTAGACCGTGATACTACTACGCCAACACGCAACTCTGCAAGACTGAGAACGCTGAGGACAATTGGTGAGATCATTCATTCCATGTACAGTATACACTCTCCTCTTCACTTTAATGGAGCATTTTGATGGTAGCTTAGAGATAAGGCAACATAGTTAATATTTGTCTAAATAGTTTGCATTACAAGTAATACTAAGCGTGTTTGTTAATGAATCACAAGCAAACACAAGGTCTCATCTAGTAGGATTTAAGTACCAAATATTGATATCAACTTTTTTTTCTGTTCACAGCTGGTCGGGGAGGTGATTGATAGCTGCCAGCATGTGACATAAAGGCAGGAGCTTTGCCATCTTTCAAGATTAATGAAAAACAGTCCTTATAATGCTGGCTGATTCATGTTTCCATACCTGGGAGCTCGCAGACTGGAGATCTGGAGTGTCTACTATTTTACACAAAATTCAGGGTGAAGGAATGTACTGTGCATCGCAATGCTTCATACTCTATTGTGATTAAAACATATATGGACCTCCTAAGTAGCAATGTTTATTCCTAAGGGCCATTAATGGAACCGTTTGGTTGCCACCATTAGGAAATCACTGCATTGCAATCTTTGAGATGTGCTGTTAAAGGGTTAATAATTTGAAAAACAAATTTCCAGTGCTGTCTCATATGTGTAAAACTATTATTGTTTCACATTAAAAATACACAAATCAGCATATCTTTTACAGCTCAGGAATTATTTAAAAAATATTTTCGTCAGAAATTTAATGAGATATCTGTATTGTGCAAGGAACGTATTTGCTCGATTATAAGACGACTTCTATGACTGTGCGCCGGAAGGTCATGTCACGCCACGCCAGCACGCCTCCATAGAAGCCCTGCTGGAAGTGCCGGGCAGCAGCGGAGATTGTCTGTATGTGGTAGGGTAGACCGCTGGGGAAAAAAGTACCAAGAGGGAGAAAATAGGAATATTGACTGTGGAAGAGAAGTAGGGAGAGGTATAATAAAGTACTGGCACATGCATTAGCAATATCTGCATGGAATATCAACTACTTCTTTATAATAGTCATGCGTGTAATAAAACATTCGTGCTGTAGACCCTATATGATCTTTAAATATTTTTAAGCATCTTACATCAGTGTTTTATATTTGAATATGTAACAAAAAGTGCTCCAAAAAAGCAATGGTAAAGTGAAATAAAGTGTAGGCAAACTCATATTCTCTTCCCAATCCCACACTCAGCGGTTTTACATACCAAATAAAAACCTTCTGTGACAATGGCCTATTCTAATGCAATCTTGTGTATAGAATCGTCGCTAAATAGCCACTGTTATGTTTATTCACAAGTGGGAGGTGGCAGGAGAGTTGCAGTTTCATCTCCCTGACTTCACTTTACATTAGTATGGTTCACACACACCGAGCTTTAGCTTCTAAAATAGCTTAGATGACCCAATATAATGCAGATTTCTTAAATGTCAACTTTAGCTGATTAAACTATGCATTGTGCAGGGCAGGCGCAGCCATTCCTGTATATTAGTATTGGTATTATATACCCCCTTAATGACAAAGCCCGTACATGTACGGGCTCAAAATGCATTGTTTTCAATGGGTTTAGGGACCGCCCATTGTCCTTAAGGGGATACAATTATGCAGCTATGTCATATTGTTATTGTAGAGTCCCCTATGCAATCACTGATCAGTGGGCGAGGAAACCCTCAAGCTGATTTAACTATGCATTATATAGGGCCAACCAAAAACCCTTGCAGCAGAAAGTCACAAGGACACCTGGAGGTATGCCTTTTACTGCTTTGTACCATAATTACTCTAGACTGTCCTGATAACGTTTCCCTTTTGGATAATGGTTCTTTCATCAATGACCACAAGGTGTTGCTCAGTCCTAACAAGTGGATGAAAAGTACAGTGCAACAGAATCTCTTGGCAGCTGGCACTAAATAAATAACAGAACTGGATCTTGAATCGCCGAAACATCCCTTTTCATTGTCTCCCTGTTATCGCAGAAATGTGTTTATCAAGGGTTAACTCATGCATTGAGTTTCAAGAGAACTACATTTCCCTGTAGACATAGCGCCGAGAAGCCACGCCCTCAGAAACTAGCCAACCAATCGGGGCTCGGAGGTGCAGGAGTGTGTTTCATAACAGCAGAAGGCATCGTGATTGCATGGTGAGATCTGCTATTCTGCTTTTATTATTATTATTTATTATTATTATTATTATTGGTAAATAGAATAAACCTAGAAATTAGCAGCATGTGCTTTGGGGTTATGGAGGTTACAGCAGACATGTTTCAGGTGATTCCTCCTGTAGAAGGAATGTGGGGGTGGAAGGAAAGCTTTATATAACTCCCACTCTAGTGATACTGGTGTTTGTGAAACATGTAGTTGACTGCAAGATACTTGGCTTGTTAAATGTTACTTATCTGTTGCACGGCTCACGCAAAGTGCTGTATGTCTGTGTCAATCAAACAGTGTTCCAGCTATTCCTCTAGAATTAAACTTTTTTTTTTTTAAATAACGGTAAAATATAAAATAGTCTTGAAATCGTTTGCATTTAAAGTGTTTTCATGGCTGGCAACTCCTCTAACCAAAGGTGACCTCTTGCATTTTGGCACCCAGGTAGTCTCTTAGATCAGCCTTAAACAGGACAGGGCTGCTGGTAACTTGAAATGATTTACGTCTTTTGAACAGATGCTCGTTTGTTATATTTCTACCAGCGCGTGAGATCTGTGAGAAAGACGCTGCTGGTCTGACATATTTTTGCATTATTGCTATTTATTATCATTAGATTTTATTTATATAGCACAGCTCTGCTTACATTACACACATTCAAAGACTATGACAATTCTAGAGCATTAGGTACATTGATGTCAATTAAAACTATTCCTTACAGAGGACGTACTATTACGTCCTCCAAAACATGCTCTAGGTGACAGAGGCCCTAATAGTACTACCTGTGGTTCCTGCACCAGTGGGGACATGTCCTTGGACAGCATGGGGTCTCCCCTGTCAGAAGGAAACAGTTACACAGGGGTTTATTTCTAAATTTAATTGAATGCTTCAAGGAAAACAATTCCATTTGTGGGTTAACGGGGAGGGTAGTCATTTATGTATTATTTACATTTTCTTTTACTGTATGTTTTTTGAATATTAAAGGAAATAGCCTAACAAAACGTGATTCTAGGTTTTAGAAAGATGTCCCATGTCATTATTTGTATGTAGGTCCTGGGTCTCACAGCACACGGATCACTCATTGCTTGCCATTTGTTAATATGTTGGCATACTTAGAGGTTCTCTTTCTAACAAGATGTTAATTTTCAGAGATACGTGTGAAATATGACAGCATTGTTAATGTTTTTATGTGATCCATGTGCACTTCTGAATGGTTTCAGAACAATGCCTGAAGGCCCAGAACTCCACCTTGCCAGCAGGTTTGTTAACACCAGATGTGCCGGAGTTATATTTGGGGGAGCGGTAGAGAAATCAGCCGTCAGCAAGAATGCAGAGGTGCCTTTCAGCTGTCCAGAGTATACAATCAGCTCGGTGTCTCGGGGGAAAGAGGTGAAGCTTATCCTTACCCCAGTGCCGGATGGAAGTGAACCCACTTATATTGTCTTTCGGTTCGGTATGTCTGGTAGTTTCACAATGACCCCGGACGATGAGATCCCCAAGCATGCCCATCTCCGTTTCTACACCAAAGAAGTTCCTCGTCAGGTGCTCTGCTTTGTGGATCCGAGGCGTTTTGGATCCTGGGAAGTAAACGGCTCGTGGCAACCAGAACGTGGCCCGTGTGTGATGCAGGAATATGAGAAATTCAGGTTTGGACGAGTACATTTTGTTATATTATTGATGTGCATTGACTGACTAACCATTTAACTACGGAAGTATTTTATTATATAAAGCAGTGTTTGATGGGCCTGGCTGAGACAGTGGGGGAGTGTGACTGAAAAGGTTAATAAGACCAGATTCCTGGTTAATGGTTACGGTCTTAGGATATCCCAAACACAACAGAATTACAGCATAAAAGTAATCACCTTAATAATCGGACATATATAATTAACCCTTTTTGTAACTTGTTCTACCTGCCCAGAGCCAGGACTGATTAATTGAACGCTTAATGAGAAAAAAAGTTTCATAGTTGCTGTGTACAACAATATAGGAATAAAAGAACATACAGAAATAAAAGTTACAAAACCCAAGAAATCCCTGCATACAATTAGTGTATGAGTCCTCGCCTTGAAGTTGGTAAAAAGAAATCCCACGTTTTATTCCCAGGTTCCCTGGAATGGGAGACGCATATTTGGTGTCACATGGGGAGGGTAGTGTGAAGCCCAGGCACTTTAAGTTACTCCGAATGAGCTGGGTCACAAAACCTGGCAGTAAACTCCTGTCTGACGTATTAATACACCCTATTTTATTGTTATGACATCTTGTACGTTAATAACTCTGGGGTGATCGTGTCCCCCATGTTATTACACACGTACAGGAACCAAACAGCCCCTATCTACCTGTCAGATAGGCCAGCCATTATTTTTCTTGATGTCATGATTCTACTAAGGATGTCCTAATTATATTTCTCCAATCATAGTTCTGAAGGTACAAGATGCTGCATCCCCTGTAAGATTTTTATGGCATTTTAGGACAGGACATCTGGCATCCTTTGAAGATGTCCTGCTTGGGAGCTCCTCCTGCCCCACTAACCTTATGGTGGGGTCTGACCAAGTTTCCGAATAGCATTTATGGCAGGATGTGGCCAATGAAATATACTATTTTTTTTTTCTTCTTCATGCAAGATGCCTCTTTAACCCTTCAACGTAGGCATTTTGCATGACGCAGTCAGTGAAGAGAATGTTGAGTGTTGACTTGTATGTACACAATTGTCTATAAATACAGTTTAGAGTAATACTGTAAGATGTTCACGGTTTTTGTTTCATTTGTACCACACCACTTAAAATATCATTACATTTTATAGGATTTATTTGACATGTATTTCCAATTTCTGTTCAGGGATACTGTTTTGAAAAACCTGTCTGACAAAGCATTTGACAAACCGATCTGTGAAGCTATGTTGAACCAGAAATATTTCAACGGCATTGGAAACTATCTGCGGGCAGAGATCCTGTTTCGGTAAGATACCCTTGATGTTCAGACGTTCCGTTTTTCATTTGAATAGCTCATCTGAGGTACTGCAAGGAAGGGGTTTTTATTAATAGGTAACATGAGTCTTTGTTGTTTGTATGGGAGGTTTGACTAGTATTAGTGATTAGGGAACATGGCATTGACCATTTTTCTGTGGGTCAATATGTCTATTCTTTGTCTCTTTGCCAGGTTACAGATTCCTCCGTTTGTGTCGGCTCGGACTGTACTGGAAGCTGTGAAGCATCAGAATCAGGTCAGATGGTAGAGGGGGGCAGTTATGATATTGTAAATAATAGGATACCTTATTACCTTATTGTTAAAACGTTTGGTCACTAATATACTGTGAACATAATGCTCTGATACAGCACATGCTAGTGAATACAGGTGAACCTCTAGCTGGGTTGCATGGTTGATTGCACAGCTACAGATTTTAAATGCACTTGCATGCTTGGCCCTAAAATCAAGACTGTTGTCCACTCGGTTTTAACCCAACTGAAAGCTGGAGGGTGCTATTTTGACTTGTGGGGTGAGCTACAGTATGAGATATAGTTTCTGCTCTCTCATTACATCTTTGTGATCAGAACAATATGTTTGAATGACATTTCTTAGTCTATGGCTTTGGACTCAAATCACATTTATACTTTTCAGGACTTTAATGATCTAATTATGAATGAATCTATTACTTTAAGCATCTCCATTCAAATTTCACATTGCGATTTTCAGCAACCTAGATGTGAAAGTTACTTTTCTTCACCAACTTAGTGTCTGTAGACGTATCACTTCTGAATTTGGTGTCATTTTAAGTTCAAAATAAACTGCTCAGCCGTTTTGTTCTTGTCTTCCACAGAGTAGTGATGTCTCCCTCAGTAAGAAAGTGAAGATAAAGAAGGAAAATCCAGATCTGCTGCAGCTCTGCCATTTGGTGCCCAAAGAGGTTATTAATCTTGGTATGAAGCAAGGGTAGTGCAAGAAGTGTAAGGGGACTGGAAGCTTCTAAACATGCAGATGGGCTGTCATCATCGCAGCTTTTTACAATAATTAAATTCATTTATTTAAACTAGCTATAGCTTTTTTGTAAGTCGGTGTAATAGTTTTCAGGATATTCAGTTTCAGCTGAGATTGGTAAAAGTAGCCAGCATTATCTAATCAATTATCCATCCTCAAGTACTCTTACTTCTCCTCACCCCACATATGTAAACACATAACATAGCTTTACTAAAGGCACACCACTGCTCAAAAGTTTGGGGTCACTTAGAAATGTCATTAGTTCTGAAAGAAAAGCACATTTTGTCAATTAAAACAACATGAAATGGATCAGAAATACAGTGTAGATGTTAATGTTGTAAATGACTATTGTAGCTGGAAATATATTATTTTAAGTGGAATATATTCATAGGCCCTTTATCAGCAACCATCACTCCAATGTGTTCTCTAATCAAAGTTTAAATTTAGAAGGCTAATTGATCATTAGAAAGCCCTTTTGCAATTATGTTAGCACAGCTAGAAATGTACATTTTCCCCTCCATGAAAACAGCGAAATGACCCCAAACTTTTGAATGGTAGCATGTAAAATGTAGGATTTAAGGAAAGTGACAGATCCACTTTATAGGTTTCTCACATAGAGGGATAAGTTAAAGATATTGTGTATGGGCTTGTAGATTATACTTACCAATGTCTCTTCAGGGGGAAAAGGTTATGGTACTGGGAAAACAGAAGATTATGCCGCATTCGAAAGTTGGTTGCGCTGTTACTATGTTCCCGGAATGAAATCGCTAAGAGACAGCAATGGACGGACAATTTGGTTTCAGGTGCGAAGTGTGGTGGGATGCAATAATTCATAGTACAAAAATAGTCAGTTGTCCTGGCAGGGAAAGATGCTGTTGGGAGATGGATTAGGCAGTTTGTTACAGTGTTGGATACCACTAAAGAAACATTATGGGTAATTAGTGTCTTACAATTGCTGATGAGTTATGGGGGAATTAGTATGTGACAATTGCTGAAGAGTAAGGGGGGAAATTAGTATGTTAAAATTGCTGAAGAGTTATGGGGCCACATATTTACATAAGTCTCCTTACAGGGGGATCCCGGACCTCTTGCTCCAAAGGGTGAGTTTTGAGTAATATGAGGGATTATCACCTTCGCATTGCAATGTTTTCTTGTAGAATTACCCCTTTTTCATGTTTATCACAGCCGTACTACCACACTAATAAATGTAGTCTGCTTGCATCTTTGCTTACCTTGCTATGTCTTTCTCTTTGAGCGCAGCCATTTGTTCTAAAAATCTGTTTTTTGTTCCACTGTAGAATTCTATTTTTCATGTCTATTATTGGCTGTTTCTCTACTCTTAATAAACACTCTCCACTTTTAATACAAATTATGTTTTTATTAGGGGGCAGAGGGGGAAGAAAACCGCGCAAGTCAGTGGATGCGGGATCAAGATCAGTGAAGGTAAAAATAATCTTTAACTGTGTTGCGTGAGTTAGATATCACTAGACAGAGCAGTGGGGCTGTAGTCACATTCTTAAAGGTTCATAACTTCATCAGAGATGTCTCTTGACACTGCAGTTTCGAAAGAGAGGCATGCAAAATGATAAGCATGGGTGCAAAGAAACATATTATGGTGGTAGGAACGTCTTCACTATTCTTCTTTTTCAGGTTGAAAATACTGTAAGAAAACGAAAACTGAAAAAAGAGGTGGTGGAGGAAGAACAAACTGAAGACGATGCTTTAAAGCACGCAGTGAAGAAGAGAGTGAAGAAAGAAGCAAATGGAGTGGAGAATGAGTGCAGACTTAAAAAAGAAAAGCCACAGAGAGGAAAAAAGGCTTTGGTAGGGCCAGAGGAAGAAAAGATTAGTAGGAGACGATCATATCGTGGAGCTGCACCCAAAACCTCTACACAGCCACGTAAGGGCAAACCTGCACCTAAGGATGCCTTTCCTGAAAAAGTCCGACCAAGGAGGCTAAAGTCTCCCCTAACGCGTGAGTCTCCTAAGCCAAGACTGAGAAGACTTAGGAGCAGCGGTGAGAGCTTTGCATAGAAATACCCAAACATTTAATGTAGCATAATGCATAATTTAGTACACATCAGAATGCTGTTCTATAAATGTTGCTTTATGTCCCATCCGTATATGGTTAACCAAGTACACGTGTATTTATATTTTTAAAGTAGAAGCTTTTTAAATGCATTTTTATATGAATTCTGAAATAAATGGCATTTTTTAAAAAAAAAATCTATTTTTGGACCATTATTTTATAAGTTGCTTTCTTAAACTTTTTGGACTTTTTTAGAGAGCCAATCATTTGATCAAGCCTGGGGTAATATCTCAGTTGTTTCAAAGCACTAATATGACTGGTTTTGAATGCTAATATAGTACATAAAACTTGGCTAAATTAATCAGGTGATTGACAAGGTCTCCCTGCATTAAAATACATTTTGGAGAGCCAGCAAATCCCTTTTTGTGGTGGGAACTTGCTGGGCTTGGCAAATCTCACTTTAGTAATTACACCTCTTTGTAGTTAGGCATATTTAGGGATTCATGCTCAGAAACAACAGCAGTTTGGGCTGAGGAGGACAAGGCACCGTTATTAAGCCATAGTCTCTTTGCTTTCTGTATTCTAAAAGAATGAGCAGACCACATGTTTCCCTTAGAAATGTGGCCAATTATTAAGACTTAATATCTTTGATCTAAAACACTGACTGTGTTTTAGGTTCTTTCTACTCCTTTCCATTTTGTATTGTCCCCAACAAACAGAGTTCTTTTCGTGAATTTCTGTTCTCTTTCTCCTTTCTGTTATCTTTTACAATTTATTTTCCCTTTGTGATTGTCGGCACCTTTCATAACTCTTTATCCTTTACTGTTCCATGCCCCTCTGTATAACTTTCAGATCCATGCTACTGAATTCCCCTTAATGCATGCTGTCTGTTGAGATTAGTTCAAATCACATAACTGGGAAGAGAAAACAATGAGCCCAATAAGGGAATTGCTCATAATACTATTTTGTTATTTTCAATTATTTTAATTGGTGATTTATCCTATGGGCCTTATCAATGATTATACCAATGGGACCCGACACATTTCTAAATAAAAGAAAACCAACGCAGGTGTGATTGTGTATTTGTAACTGCCGATAAAGCAGTGTTGATATTCTTCTGTCTGACACTGAAGACCACAATACATGTCTTCTTCAAGAAATACATCCATTTGGGTATTTTGCCATAAGGGAGCAGTAACATAAAATGTAGTATTTAAATGTTGCCTAGTGTATAGCAGAGTATATTTTGATTTATTCATATTCCACTAATATTTTCTCTTCGCTTTTTAATAAATCCTAGTATCTGTATCTACTACGTCAAGCACTTCACACAGTGAGTGTGAATGAACCAGGAGGAGAATGGGGGATATCGCCATCAAACCAATTCATTCCTAAGCACTGATTTACCACCATTGATGTACTCAGATAAAATTTGAATGGCCTTTTTTTCATTATGGCGAAATAGAAAACTATATCTAAGCTCCAGCAAGTTGGCGAGAAAATAACATAGATTCAATTGAACTAAAAGTTAATGGCTGTCTTCGTGTTTGATTAGGATAATAAATTATACTTTCCCTTTAAGGTAAGTACAGTCCAATATTTTCCAATGTCCAGCTTGTTTTATTGTGTAGCACTAGCAGATTCCATAAGCAGATTTTTCTTATTATCAAAAATTCAAATACTTTAGATAATAAAAAAAAAAGAAGACTGAAGCATTTTTGGGTGCTATGGTATCCCTTTTGCGTCACATCACAGTTGAGCAATATGAATGAGGGAAAATTAAATACCAGCAACTATTTCCCAGATGGGCTTGGGTGGTCAACAGTGACAGGAATGACGTTGTTAAGAATATATGACATCAATTAAATGTAAATGTTAAATGCTACTAATAAGGTGGTAGGTAAATGGTACAGCCTCCCATCAGAAGTGTTAGAGGCTCATACAGTGTAAGGGAAATTAATCATGCATGGAATGTGCATAAAGCTATACTGAATCTAGGACAAGATGAAGGACTGATTAAGACCTGAGTTTTGCATAAGGTAAAAACGGGCAGACTAGATGGGCCAGGTGGTTCTTGTATACAGCAGAATTCTATTTCTGTGTTACATTTAGCTATGAAAGTGTTAAATTCAGAGGTGTAGGTTTAGAAAGCGCTGTTAAGCACTTTGGTTTAAAACTAATGGTCAGGTACAAAATGCAGTTAAATGTTTTCAGCATCGATCATATAATTAAAGGTAAATTACACAAGAAAATACGCAGTTTTGTAAAATTAGCTTTTAGATAGATAGCTTTAGATATTTCCTTATTGACAGTATTTTATTTTGTTCTGACCCACTATATGCATTAAAACAAGTAATGAAGATAAGGCCCTATCTCCAACCTTAGATTCGGTTTTAAAATCTGTTAGTTTGGTTTTGTGTCCCAACACCTACAGGTTGTGACAGTACTTTCTGGTTTTAGGAACCAGATCTCTATATAGGTAGAGGGAAATTTCTATATGTTGGCATTAAGTAACGTGTTACGTGAGCCTGTTCATCTTTTAACCTTGCTGTTTTCTTTATGCAGAAGATGAATGTAGAGAATCGGACCGAGGTCACGGAATTTCTACTTCTAGGATTTCCAAATCTTAATGGGTTCAAAATACATGTGTTCCTTCTCATCCTAATCCTTTATAGCATGACTCTAGGTGGTAATGCCCTAATCATCTCAGTTGTATCAACAAGTCCCCAACTCTTCTCTCCTATGTATTTCTTCCTTGGCAACCTCTCCATATCTGATATTATGCTCACTTCCAATATTGTTCCTTTAATGCTGTATGTTATCTGGAAGGAATCTGGCACCATATCTTTAGTTGGTTGTATGTTACAGTTCTATATTTATGCTTGTGCAGCAAGCGCAGAATGTCTTCTCCTTACAGTAATGTCGTATGACAGATACCTTGCCATTTGTTGCCCATTGCGTTATTCATCTCTCATGGACTGTAGACTTCGTCTTCGCCTAGTTATCTGGTCGTGGATTTTGAGCTGGACTATACCAGTTATTTGTGTTGTTATGATCTCTCGCTTGCAGTTTTGTGATTCCAACCTCATTGACCATTTCTTCTGTGATCTTGCACCTCTGCTAAGTATTGCATGCTCTGATATTGCCTCTGTGGAACTAGAAGCCCTTCTAGCGTCTACCTTTTTGTTCCTTTCTCCATTTGTTTTTATCACAGTAACTTACATCTGTATTTCACTCAGCATCCTGAAGATTCCAACCACTAATGGTAGACATAAAGCTTTCTTTACCTGTAGCTCTCACCTGACAGTTGTATGCATGTTTCATGGGACAATGATTTCTCTCTACATGGTTCCAACCACAGGACATTCTCCAGCGGTTACCAAATTCCTTTCTCTCCTTTATGCTGTGGTGACCCCGTTCTTAAATCCAATAGTATACACTCTAAGAAATACAGAGATAAGAACAGCACTGAGAAAATGGTCTAAACCTTAGTATACACAATGAACACCATGAATAAAAAATATTTATGTTGATACAAAAGCAGCCTTCCAACTATGCTTTTCTCAGGATCTACATGATTACTCATGACCATTGAGTAATCTTTCCCTTATAGTTAAGTTGCTGATTGTTTTTACTAGCATTTTACAGAAATGCTACTTTTGCCACAGACCGAAATTTGACCTGGTTGTCATACATGTTGTGTCACATGATTTTGGGAATATTATACACAAAGCTAGTAAGAAATATTCTGAACCAGTTCTATCATAAGAGTATTGAGCATTAAGTCAGAGTGCTTACTTTAGCAGTGATTCTAACTAATTATGCTGCATGGCTATAAGCACTTCTTTTTCTATAGGTATACCCAGTTAAAGATGAAATCTGATCACTCTAAAGTGCTCAGGAATTGAATTGAAGAAGCATTATAGAATTTAAAAATAAAAAAAATTCATTTTTTTGAAATTCTACGGCTGGGGCGTCGTAGGGCTATACGTACAATGTCTAGAAATGTCGGGTTAGAATCACTCTTTTTGAAGCAAATGTCTCGGATTTTTTTAACGTATACAAAGTAGTTCCAACGTTATGTGTAAATATACAGCAAGGAAAAAAAGGAAGCCCCTTTTTTAAACTGTATTATCTGAAATCTACAGAGTGTAACCATGAAAAGGTTTAGCAGTTTGTAAAATATTTTAAAGGGGCTTTCTGTATATTTTTTATAGCTTTCTGTATGTGTATCTATATGTCATGTATACACATGCATACATTAAATAAAAATACCTTACTTAATAAACTCGACTTAGGAATGGTTTTCCTACTGTTAATTTAACAAATCTTTTACATATGCTACATGAAAATGTATTAAATCCGCCTCAGATATCAAAATAACTGCATCCTATGTATATCCTTATGCAATCACACGTCCATTTTTCATATAAATATTATTAGTTAAGAAATGTAATAAAAATAATTTTAAAAATAATTTACCCTATGTAAACAGTCCATTTTTTTAACATTTGTCTGTTTCCAATATACATTGGTTAAAAAAAACAAACTCAAACAAAATTTGAATTTGAATCCCAGCCCCCAGTTCTAGGGATTCGTAGCAGTCCATTTAAAGTGTCTTTTATTTTTTTTAACACAGGTGGAGTCATTTTAAATGCCATTGAGGTTTCATTAATAATTAAACGTTTTAAATTTTTAGGTAGCGCATGCTTGCCGCGAGAGCCATCATAATTGGTATTGTGTGTCCACGTCTTATATAGTGAATATGGTACATGGTGCTGAAATAACAGCTGAGCGTATCGATGGGGTTGTCCACGACTCTGCATCTTAAAATTGTTCAACAACCCTGCGGACATGCTTGCTAGTGGAATATCCGGTAAGGGTTCTCCAACAGAATCGGGGGTACGGAGGCTCTCAAACTGTGGTTGCTGATCCTCTGCAACTTTTGATACAATTATAAATGCTGGGCATTTAACAGTTGAAACATCACCACCGGATGAGCTCGACTTGACTGGTAATCGTGCTGTAGTGCCCAGTGCTGCTGGACCATCGGGGTGGGACGCTGCTTCTCCAGGATAATCTTTTGCATTGGTATTGTTGAGTTGTGCTTGCTTCTTTTCTAACATTCTTGATAAATTAGAAGAGGTTTTATCAGGTTGAGCGTCAATAGCAACTGCGCTCAGTGATGTCTTTGAGGATGTATGTAACACTGTGGACACTGCAGACGGAGGGCTGTCTGGTAACGCTTCGCCAGTTGAATCTGCTGTACAGGGACTGAAAGTTTGAGAGAGTTCTGAAACCTCAGAATGGACAGTGAGAGCAGGGCTATTAAGAGGTGTTGAGTCGTCAACAGGTTGTGTCTGAACATACATTTTACATTGTGGTTCAATAACATCATGCGTGTAAGAGAAAGGACCAAAAGAAGATATTGGGAGTGTTGTTTGAGAGGGTTGGTATTCCGGGTCCTGGCAATCTCCTAACATCACCTCGTCTTCTTTAAAATCCTTTGGGATACCAAGCTTTTCACAAACCCAACCCTCGGGGTATTGTTGATCATATGTTGCACTCTTCCTTTTAAACTGCTTTAGGATGTGGGAAATGTTTCGGTCAATTTTTGCTACCCGTCTTCCAAGATTAGTAATGTTGCGTAGAAGCTGGGTGAACTGCGGGGATTTTGGTAAATGCAGACGTGTCCTTTTAACAAAGCGGTGTCTACTCTGAGGTGTGAGTAGGGTGACTTTGGGTATATCTATGTTTCTACCAGTCTGTGTTGGGACAGTACCTGGTGGTAAAAATACATTTTGATTATGGTGAGTAATGTTGCCATACTGCACTTTCATAAACATTCCTAGGACAAAAAACCCTTTGTGTCTTCTTTTATAGTCCTGAGTTTTATTTAAATGCAAAAACCACAAAATGAAACTTTGTAAATGTGTATGAATAAATATAAACACGTAACATTAACTTTTACATACTGCCTAACAAGTAGGATGACTACATCGGCCATGTTTTCCAGGACACACATCATTTTTACATATTGCCGTGTGTAGCAATATGTAGCAATGAAATGTGTCCGGGAAAATATGGCTGATGTGGTCATCCTACTAACATGTAATATTATGACATGTTGCCTCCCATGATGTCTGCTAAAAAGGCAAAGCTACTCACTGCAGAGCTAGTTTTTAGAGAAGCGGTCATGCCCATTTTATCCATCAGAGAACAATCATTCAAACAGTGTTTGCTCGCTGATGCCGTTCTTTTAGATAAATTAATTGTTTCAGACAGAAACCTATTTACTTGACTGGTGGTCCCTAATGCCTCATTGCAAACAACTCCAATAGAGCAATGGAAACAAGGCATGGTCTCAATAACAGTGTGAATTTATTAATGTAACATGTATTCACAGAGACAGCCCAGCAGGCTAGCACTTGAGGCTTCCAGTGTCTTGTCCAACGACAACTAGCGCAGTGCCCCCTACTGACCGTGAACCATCTGTTAATGTCATTGTAGCCTGCTAGATGGGCTAACGGACCATCTATCTGAAACAGGCATCGCTAAGTGGCTCTGTTTGGAGCATGAACAAGGGGAACCTAGAAGGCTGACGTCAAATGTCATAAAAAGTAGAATCTGATCAATAGTGGTTAAGACTGTCATCAATTTTCTTTAAATGTAAAATCAATTTCGTGTGTATTTTCTAATGATTCAAATGCAACGTTACCTGAGGTGTTGTGAACCAGAAAGCTATTAAAGCCCTGTTTGTTTGCCTTAATCACATCTTGGTAAAACTCCTTGTGCTGCTGTAAGTACTCCCATTCCTCCTTGGTGAAAAAGATTGCAACATCATCACACTTTATAGGTACCTATGAAAAACCCAAAATCGTAATTCATGTCGGCACAGATGACTCCATCAGAATTGCTACACAATAAATAAATAAATATATAAGAATATATATTGTTCAAAGAAACATTTTGTTTTTCATTGTGTAACAGAAACAATGAATAACATTTAGTACATTTTGTTTTTTCCATAGCTTAACATGGAATGGCAGTTCACAAATTCCAAAGATTGAAATTTTATTCCAAAACCGGGTAGCCACTATAAGAAGTGATAAAACAGTCGAGGTTAACTTTTTAAATTTAGCATTTATCTTTAACAAGGATGCAATGGTTCATAATAGTCAATTTCATATCCTTCTAAGTTTTACACAGAAGAACTAGTGTTGGAAAACGCAATTTTGTAACGGACAAACAGCATACACTGCCAGGAGATACAGCGCAACAAGTGGAAAGGCATTTCACACAAATGGGAATGTCCACACTGGTCCCCAAACAAGCAGCGCCTCCAATAGCAAGCAAGTCAATAGCTTTCAGGCTAGCATATTCAGAAAACAAAAGTCACAGAGACGTATCTGAGCACTGAAGTTTTGCTGGCATACATGCTACTGGCTGCGGCTTCAATGGGAGTGCTACAGAGCACATGCAAGAGGTTAACCTGCTTATGCTTCCTGGTTTCTGATGCGTTAAATGCGGTAATAGACTAAAAATGTCTGCTCCAACTTATATGTAGCAACCCTGGAGTCCATGCAAAGTCCAACATGCACAATGAAATATGAATGGTACTGTGTATAACGGCACAATAGTGCTCACCTCTTCTGCCACCAGTTGAATATTATTTTTTCTATGCCTGGAACACTTCTTCCCAATGGTATATTTCTAAAAAAAGAAGGATTTCATTTTAATGTGTCCCTCTGTAAAGTTATAATGTCTACTCCTTATCTGCTGACTGTGCAGTAACAGTGCTCCCTCAATGAAATGTTCAGGGTGCAGCCCTGGCTTACACACAAATCTCGATTGTAAAGCATAGTTGGAAATCAATGCAATCACCACGGAAACAAATAGAATGTGTGTATGTAATTCATTTTAACCACCTTGCCCAAGAATTGCTCTGTATACACAACTCCAGTTGGGTCATAATCAAGGACTAGCGCACCTAAGGTCAAACCACCCCTGGTTTACACGCCAATACACAATGCAAACCCAAACCTTTGTCCCGGTGTAAGATTAACAGCTGCCTTGTACCATACATTATATAGGCAAGAAATTTGTCTTGACAAATCCTTTAATGACGATGAAAACAAAAAGTCCAATTTTATTTTTCACGTTTGAAATCAACAGTCAAGGAGGATACAGGAGCGATGCTTTTCTTACACGGTCCTCACCTCTCCGGTCAACATGTAGATAATCTCCAATGCATAATTCAAGATCATCTCAGTCTTTTGCTCTTCATTTTTCATCTTGTTCATGCTTATTGTCGGCCAAATACTAAAAGTGGGACCTAAAAATGTTGAACAAAAGTAAAATGTAAACATGGATTGTTCCTGGCGGAACTGTAACCTATGATGAGCATTCCTCTCCTTATTTAGAAATAAAATAGGTTATCATAACTAGTAGGGTCTACCTTTATGCCATCATCTACTTCTGATAAACCTGCAAGGGGGGGTGATGTACTGTATGGTGTCAATGAACACAAATACCACCAATTCAACTTGAAAATGCATTCTATAAATATTTTAAATAAATGCATTTAAAGAGACATTAGTCTATACTGTACTGCATGGAATACGACCCCACACCTATATGAATATAATGAAAATATACTCATATACTTACCCTCAGCAGCCTCAGTTTGATGTAGGCGCATACTCAATTAAACTCTACTCGGATTGGTCCCCGTTGGTCATGCGACCCCAGGAATTAATTGTAAACAATAATCCTGCTTTTACGTGCCAGAGTAAAAACTACAAATCCCAGCATTCCAGGGGGCACTAGGTGTCAATGTTTCGTGAAACGGCTTATGGGACCGCATCGCTCGCTAGAACTGAGCAATCGAGGCATGTGCTGTCACACGGAAATGGACCTAGCGACACTCCAGATTAGTCCTATGTGACAATTGTAATATCCAGCAATAGAGTTTCCATACAGAAGAGTGCTTTCCGGTTTCCGGTTGTGGAAGTAGCTGTCACCCTGTCAGTGCAAGGGAATCGTAGGGCTCGTTATGGAGCCGCAGGGGAAGTCAGCTCCAATGCGTCCCGAGACGTGTCTGGTGCAAAAGAACCGGAGGGCCACCCTGGAGCGAGTGGAAAAATTCATCTCTGATGTGTATTTTACTGATTGCAACTTAAGGGGAAAGTACGAGCTCACCGCGGTATTTCAGTACTTGCTTTGCTTGTTGTGCTGCTGTAGGATCGTGGTCCTTTTTGTATGGACTTGGCTGCAGGGCTGACAACCACTAGGAATGTGTATTGTTATTATAAATTATTAATATTTATATAACATCATATCCCCGTACAGCGCCAATGCAATAATAAGCGCCAATGCAATAATAAGCGCTGTGCAAATAAATTTGCTTACCTGACCAAATACTATGTAAATTATACTGACAGTCACGTATAACTAGTTAAAAAAAGCTAAACGGGAATATATTTATTTTTACATTATGTGCTTTTTTATGTAAAATATGTGCTTCCAATGATGGATATGAACCTGTTTTAATAAAATTATATATATAGTTTTTAATATTGACCATTTTTTTACTTTATGCAGTCAGTAAATATATTGGTACTTGGGATTTCTGCTTGTCAAACGGAGATTGCGAATATATTAAACAACATTTAGATCATGAAATTACCTTTACCAGTTCTCACCTTTTTTATTTATTTTTTTCATTCCAATTTAGTATTTTACGCTAATTTTTTATGTTACATCAGGTTGTTTGGTGCGACATGTCCGCTGGATTCCATTTCTTATTACTTAACGCAAAAACGGATTCCTTATGAGCAAGCAATAAAGCAAGAGTTTCAACCGACGCAGATCGGAAAGATCTTTGGCCCTACGTGAGTGTCATTAACATTAACTCAAGTGTATTATTAATCTTTGTCGCATTCCTTAATTGGTGTCATAGTCTGTCCAAACCCCCAAATATGTACTTCGTGTCAGCTTGTGATATAAAAAAATTGAATGTAAAAGTAAGGTTTTGGAAAGTAATTAGCTGTTTCAATTCACATTAGTATTTTGTTCTCACAGGCCTGGTTTGGGTGATTAGGCAGTCTGTTTGAAAGTGACACCTATATTCTTACAGCCTTGATTCAAACAGATATGGGTGAACTCTTCAACTAATACAGTTAAAGACCTATTAAAAAAGTGATCTGTCTTCTTTTGTCATGGGGATACATGGTATATGTTTTCCCTTACAGATGGTGGACCTGTTGGTTTAAAGTGCAGCTGACCATCCCTAGAGATTGGGTAGGGAAGGAAGTGCATTTAATATGGGAAAGTGACGGCGAGGGAATGGTATGGGTGGATGGAGAGCCAGTCCAGGTGAGACGTTTTCTCTTTTGATTTTTGAATGAAAACCCCAATTGTCTTCATTCAGTACTAAATCATACATGTTTATGGGGAACTCTCTCGGGCTCAAACTCAGTTTAAACCTTACACCTACAAGGCAACGTGTTCATATAGATCATGTCTAAATGTGAAGATAACAGAAGTAAAATGGGTTTAATTGCATACTTGCTCTATGCTTATATGTTAATCTTGCTTTAGAAGAGTTCTTTTATTACCTTGAATGTCCCTGGGTCCGCTGATCTCTAAATTCTGAAAGTTCATCTTTGTTGGACCTTGATTTACACGAAACCTCAATTTATTCCAAAGTCATAAGGCACGTGGTGCTGCTTCCTGGTCTGTTTTTGAAACTAAAAAAGCTGTTATTGTAGAATAAACTGTGTACTGTTAATTGTGGGTATTCTTCAATATATTGTGTAAACAGGGACTAACCAAGGAGGGGGAGAAAACAAGCTACATGTTGACCAGTGAACTAAAAGAACAGGATCCCCACTGGTGAGAACTTTTTTAATCTACAATACAATTATCTACGTCTTTGTTTATTTACTTTACATGCTATCCTCCATTCTCAAGAGCAGTAATGTAATGGATTTATTTCTTTCTTGAAATGTAGCTTTAAATAATAATCAGTTTATTAGATCATTGTCTTTATCTATAATAGGCAAACAGATTTTTTTTTATTGAAGAACTTATGCTTGCTTTAATCATGGGTTTTTGTTTTGTTCTTTCTTGACAGCATGACTCTTTACATTGAGATGGCTTGCAACGGGCTGTTTGGTGCTGGGCAAGGTAGTATGATAGCTCCAGTGGATCCACACAAAATGTTCTCTCTGCAGAAGGCCGAGCTTGCTGTGTTCAACCGAGATGTGCAAGAGCTACTTCTCGATTTTGAAATTATATATGATATGGCCAGGGTAAGCAAGACTTCATATGATAGCATACATTACCGAATACAGTCTACCCCTTATTGATATTTTCTATTGTTATAGGTTTTTTTTTTTAATTAAATAATCTAGTGGGTGTGATGTGTCATATAAGAGCAGGTGTAAAATAGCTTTAATTTGAATAATTTTAAAGATTTATGTAGTTACTACATGGCGAGTGTGTGTTGTAGGACACTAATGTCTCTATAGCTACTAGAGCTGAGGAATCCTCAAAAGAACAAACCCAAAAACAGATAAACTGTGTTGATGTATTTCTTTATGGATTTTTTTCCCTGCTGGAGTTTTAACAGAAGGGTTATATTCATCATTACAAGGTTTCCATGTAACTCCCTCAAGCAGAAAATTTTTTCCACTTCCCATCCAACTCTCAGTAGATGAGCAATGGTATGTAAAATAAAGAGGAGGCATTGTCAGACTGATATTATAACTCACGTTTGATGATCTAGAAGAATGTGGGTGAGATACATTTAATGATGACGTGAATACAACGAGGATAAGAAAAAGAGTCGGTGACAAATATAGTTTCCTTAGATTTGTGGAATATGTTCTTTCCAAAGCCTTACATGATTTATCCTCTTCTATAGTTGCTTGGCGAAGATAATCAGAGAAGTTTTCAGGCCTTGTATGTGGCCAATCAGATGATTAACCTGTGTGACGTGAATGACCATAGCTCCTTCGGTGCTGTGCACAAGTTATCTTCCTCCTTTTTCAGCCAGAAGAATGGAGACAGCCAGCATGTTATCTGTGCCATGGGCCACTGCCACATTGACTCAGGTAACATAATTGTCGTGTCTGTCTCTTCTGTGCCTGTTTGCTCCACTAACTGCTGTTGGAGCTGAGAATATTTAAATTGTGCAAACGCAAGCTTTGTTTTCTTAGTGTGTTATTGTAGAAGTCACCAATCGTGCTAAAAAGTAGTGTTTCGGAAGAATATTTTATGTTAAGAAGCAGAGGAAACAAATGGAGTAGTTTCTGTATTACTACTTTTTAGTTAGCAATGTAGTTAAATAATACAGTAACTGAAATTAATGTTGCATTTACATGATATCGAATGTCTAATGCCTGTATAATGCAGCTTACAGAAACAGTCATGCAATTATGTTTTCATTTTACCCTTTCGATTACCTCCTTTATGACATACAAGGTGCATTATGAAAAGATAGCCCTACGGGACCCTTGACGTTCCGTGACAAACTTACACACTTGCGCTAACACACACACACACATACCTACAGTGTGCTCAGGGTGACGTTCTTGGCCGTATGCATCTCCTGCATGGCATTAAGCTGGGGAGTGTGGAAAGTGGTAAATGTGTATGAAGGGGATTCTGCAGACAACGTGAACATTTAAAGGGGCTACACAGCTTTAAAGTGCATATGGCTGGAGTGCCCCTTTTAAAGTAGCATTTATTTTTTAGTAAGACGGACAGAAAGGCACAATTTTCATCACTGATTCCTGAGCAAAAATGTTATTACAAGGTAACATGTAAGTTAGTGTTTTGACCAATAATTAAGAGTGTTTTACAGTTTGTCTTGAGAAGGTTTTTTTCTAGTGTTAAATCGTGTTTTGTTTTTGCAGCTTGGCTCTGGCCTTATGAAGAAACCATCAGAAAATGTGCACGAAGCTGGGTGACTGCGCTTCATCTGATGTCGAAATACCCAGACTTCATGTTTACGTGCTCTCAAGTATGTCTGTAATTTGCTGCTGCGGGAAGGAATCCCAATTCGAATTTTATTACCTGTCAGAATAGACAATAAAGCTGTAGTATTGCCACAGAAAATAGTCTGAAACTGCATCCGATTTAGCCAGAGATTCAAAAGGAAATGCTTCAACCCTTAATTTAATTAAGAAAAAAAAATGTGTAAAAGCTAACGTTTACACATGTGAAGAATACCTATATTACTAATGCTATTAATTATTTATTGAATGCTCTGTGAATAACATATGGGATCTTTGTCTATTCAACAGGCACAGCAGTTGGAATGGGTAAAAAAATGGTATCCTGGATTATTCGACAAAATTAAGGAATATGCCAGACGTGGACAGTTCATACCTGTTGGTGGTACTTGGGTGGAAATGGTGAGATTGTATTACATATCCTCACTACCAACTGCAATAAATTAATGTTCATCTACTTAGTCTCCTTCGGTCATTTTGTCAGACATTTTATTCTATAATTGTAGCACTGAAATGTTTTGTGATGGTTTTATATGTTGTTTGTATTACTATAGGATGGAAACCTCCCAAGTGGTGAATCCATGGTGCGTCAGTTCCTGCAGGGTCAACATTTCTTTCTTGAGGAGTTTGGCAAGATATGCTCAGAGGTCATTTTCCATCCTTACTTTCTCACTGAAAAATAAATATTTAAGTGCTCACTGTCCTTAAATTTTTTTACTGAAGATTACTGTTTAGTTAGTTTCTTTTGGTTTTTCGCAGTTCTGGCTACCAGATACCTTTGGATATTCTGCTCAGTTGCCCCAGTTAATGAATGGCTGTGGGATCAAGCGTTTTCTTACTCAAAAGCTCAGCTGGAGTCTAGTGAATGCATTCCCAGTAAGTGTTATTGTTTGGTGGGTGACCTGATATAGGCTGATTTCATGTTTCCCTGCTTTGCTGTTGGAATATTTTCATTTTTCATGAATGCTCATTTTATGCTACAATATTGTTACTTATATAATATTGATATTATTTAGCCAGATATCTAAATACTGTATTGGCTCGGTTACAGGTCGCAAGAAAAATGTATTTTCAGCGAAAAAATACACATTAGTGGAATGGTAAAACAGTATTTTATCTAATGAACAGGAATACATGTATTTTCACATTTTTGGTATCTATTATGCAGTTAGTCCGCATATGTTATATAGAAACAGATATTTGGAAAACCAATAGCCATTTTAAGGTCCCCACTTAATTCATAATGCACCTAACTTATATGCCCCATCGCTCCCCTTATATGCCGGTGCTCCGTCGTAGAAGCCCGGCGGAAGTGCCAACAGCAGCGGAGGTTTTCTGGGCACATCGCGCAGACGTTCACTGGCTGCTGGAGAGGAGGATACAGGTCCCCTGCAGCACTGTGGGGGATCTGGATCCTAACGCCGCTGCTTGCCCACAGCAGGGCTAAATGAAAAAGAAAAAAAAAACACCTGCCTGTCTGGAACTGCATGTTGCGGTCGTCGAGCGATACAAATTGTGCATCCCTGCGCTAAACCCCAATTATAGGCCGCACCCCCCGCTTTAAAGACTTAAAGTGGGGGGAAATCAAGCCAATACGCCATACATAGAAGGCATTATCCACAGTTTGTTTTTGTATCTCTTAGATTGGTAGAATGTATCAAATATTTAATTTCTGAATTTACATAATAAGTGATGAGCTGATAATTAATTATTTTTTGTTGCATAGCATCATACATTTCATTGGAAAGGCATTGATGGTTCTGAGGTTTTGGCTCATTTTCCTCCCGGAGATTCATATGGAATGAAAGGCACTGTAGAGGAGGTGAGATACTGTGTTTAGTACTTTTCTCTTGCCACATTCATGTTTACTGGCTACTCATTTGATCTGTAATGTCTGGAATTGTCCTGTGGATAAACCGTAAATACGCATTTTCTTATAGATTTTGAAAACTGTGAAGAACAATAGGGATAAAGGTCGTATCAATACTAGTATGTTCCTCTATGGGTTTGGCGATGGAGGAGGAGGGCCTACAGAAAAAATGCTAGGGAGGTTGAAAAGGATGGAAAATACAGATGGTTTACCCAGGTCAGTGGTCAGTTATTTAATCCACTATCACAAAAAGATCTTCAAACAGGCTAATGCTTTTTTAGGGACTAAAATAACTCTTATTTGTATCTAGATAATTTTGACTGATATGAATAAGCAGAACTGAAACTCGGTTATGCAGAATCTTAGAGCCGTTGGATACAAAACTTTTTTGTACCAACACCATAATTTGCATGATTTAGATTAAACAGCATGGTTTGCAGGTGTGTAGACACCAAATTCCTGAAATGTACCCAGCCTACAACATATTGTGATAAATTAAATAGGCTACTAAATACATCTGGAACAGCAGCATGCAGTAGTGATATAGTCCACTGTACCATAAGAAATGGCTTTCACTCTTTAGAAACCAATTTGATGAGCTTGTTATATATAATTTCGCATTGGTCCAAGTTGTTAAGCAGTTTACCGTTTTTTGCTTCTTTTGTTTTCTTCTGATATTTTCTTGTGAAAATATTCTAAAAGCCATGTGAGAAACTCCCCCCCACCCAGCTCCATTTCTCTGTAATATAGCAGTCTCCATGCATCATCTTACATCCACATGCATTTGCTGTATAGAGAATGTGTCAATGCGTGAGAACCGACTTGTAAAGTAGATCTCTGACCTTCCTGATTGGGCCGTTTACATGACGCAAGTACCATTAGGACATGAAGTGCTGGGATATCATGACATATCTTGGTGCCCCGCAGTGAAGATGGTGGTCAGAGAGGGACTGGCTATGGGTGCTGACCTGGGCTAATACTCCCATCATAGATAGATGTCCACCCTAGTGACCATATTTGCGGTGGCCTTTAGATCTTTTTATGGGGGATGATATGTAATAAAACATTGTACTAGCATATCTAAAACATATAATAGAAGTAGAGACTATTATTATCCTCTTCATCATGATTGTGTTACAGAGTCAAGCTGTCAACTCCAGACACTTTCTTTTCTGCAGTGGAGACTGACACTTCTCAGCTCTGCACTTGGGTAGGAGAATTGTTTCTTGAGTTACACAACGGGACATATACCACGCAGGCTCAGGTAAGTCAACAATACTGGTGCATCAGAATTCCTTTTTGTGAATAATTATTAAAGTTAATAGTAACACACACACATAAAGTAGATATCAACTAGGATAAAAGGCTACAGGAAGAGTTGTTGCTGCTCCACCAAATTGCCTGTCGCAAGCAAGGGGAGCCTTTCAGTACGCTAGGATAGCTGATAAAGAAACACGCAAAGAAGTATCTTCCATGCACTCCAGCCATTTTAGAGAAATTTCGATATTTTGCGAGAAACAGGAATACATAGAGATGAAAACAAGCAGTATGAGAGATGTGCATTTTCAAGTAGCACCATTGTAACTGCATAATTGAGAAATCCCCATGTTTTAAGTTATATTTTCAATTGCAAAAGAAATGTACAGTAAAGAAACACACCAGTTGACGCACAAAAAATATAAACCTAGCCACAGGACACAGAGCTGGAGGGCAGGGTCCACACATTTCCAGGGGACCATTTCCTTCAAAGTTAATTTATGTAAAACTAAATGAAACATGTTTTTTCACATGCATGTGTTTTTTTCCACGTGGTAGATTTTTTAAAGGAACCACTGCTTTTAAACAAGGCTGGGGTCACCAGTCACAAGTTGCAGCTTGAAAGTGTTCATGTTAACTTTCCAGATTAAGAAAGAGAACCGGCGATGTGAGCAGTTACTCCATGATGTGGAAATCCTCGGCTCTATTGCCCTTGCTCAGAACGAGTCATTTGCTTATCCCAGTGCTAAACTGCAGCACCTTTGGAGGTATTTATAAAGAGTTCTTTATATTGTGCGAAGTCTCTTCATTTATACGCAAGACTTCACTTTTTGCAGGCATAAGGGACGCCAAATTTCTGAAAATGTTGACACATAAAAAAGATTTGATATTTGTTTTGGAAAAATGGGGTTTTACCAAGAAAATTATATACAATAATTACAATCTATCTATATACCACCAGCAGATTGTATAGGGCTATTACAAAAGAGAGCATGCAAAATTACCAACAACATTAACATTGTGACTCTCGTGTTAGGACATTCTGCTACAGAAAGAGAAGAGGGCCTTGTTCTTACGTGTTTACAATCTTTTAATTATTTCATTAGAACCGTTTTACAGTTTGAAATTTGTAACTTTCAGTACTAATAATAATCGATTAACCTTTCGCATACTTTTTTTAATTCTAAATTTTTTTAAGCAAAGAAAGTATAATGCACAATGATTACAGATTACTTTCCTATGATTACAGATATTGTTATGTTCCTGTTCCTTTCTGCCCCTCGCAGGCTCCTGTTGTTAAATCAGTTTCATGATGTGTTACCTGGGAGCTGTATTGAAGAGGTGGTTGATGATGCTCTAAAGATCTATGAAGGTGAGTTGTTAAATGGCTAAAAGCAAAAATAAGAAGCATTTTTTTAAACCTTTAACAAAATAATAATTCAATGGCAAGTCTGCCTTTTATTTGTCTACCCCAATTGAATGTTTTAACTATTTGCCTATGTGTCTTTTGCAACATTACATGCTTTATGATTTGTGTATTGTGTTCTATTTTACAATGTCCTCATCTTTGTTTTTAAACAGAAATAAAAACCGAAGGAGCTGAGCTTTTAAGAGGATGTATTGAAGCTGTACTCAAAACACCTTACTTGATACAACCTGTTGCCAGTCAGCCCGTCGCTGTTATAAACACATTGCCTTGGGAGCGAACTGAAGTCATTTCTTTGACAGGAGCTTCAGGAGATCAAATACTGGGTATAAAAGTACATGTGCCTTAATCTGTTTTAACGTTACTAGGGTAAACTAGGGCAGAATATTTGGTATCAGAAACCATTCTGTCTTGCCTCACACTTAGAAAAAGCATTATTAATAATAAAAAAAACCCCAAAAACTAATGTACGGGCTGCTGGCAATCTTCGCTTCCACAAGGGTAACTTTTAAGCAAAAAGCAAAAAAATTGGGTCACTGTTACAGGTTATAAAACGTATAACACACACCAAAGATTAAATTATACAAAGCAAAAGGAATACTTTGGCATTAAAATTATGATGTATTTACTCCATCCATGGGAAGCTTCTCAGGTCACAGCCTTCTCCTGGACGGCATATTGATCAGTTTCCTTGGGAGTATCCTGACCCAGAACACTTATGTTCACTGCGCTCTGCTTTGTTTTACCGTCCCTAACTAGTTATCCCACATTCCCCGCCAAAAAAATGGTTCACTCAACCCCATTTCCTAGAGAGTTATATGCTTATTATCCTAAAGATCGTGGTTTAGGATAATAAGCATAACAACATTTGTTTCACTGAGAATGCAATAGAACCTCCAATAACTCAGACTGCAGCAAGTACCAACAGTGAAAGCTGTGTTCCCTACATGTTTGAAGTAACTTCATATTTTCTGTTTTTGACACTTTTTTTTCTTTCAGGCCTAGTGAAGGTGCCTGGCATGGGTTATGTAGTAAGGCCTGAAAACATTAGCCCCAGTCCTCTGGTCACTGTTCTGAGGGAGGTAAGTGCAGATCTCTGTTATTTTAAATATAAAGTCACTTTTTGTTGTGTATTTAGGTGAAATCCCTAGTATATGTCAAACCAGATAAGCACAGTAATGAAAACTAGATCTCTTTCTGAAAAGCCCCAGCTCCCCTTAGAAATATTTAAAAATACCGTATTGGCTCAAATATAGGCCACACCCTAAAAGTTTGGTGCTTTTTTACAGAAAAAGTTTTTTTTTAATGGATATGCTGCCTCTGTTCTCCCGCCCCCCCGGAGATATGCTGCCACTCTGCCCCCCCCGAGATATGCTGCCACTCTCTCCCGCCCGAGATATCTGCCACTCTGTCACCCCCCCCGACTTACCAGAGCAGACTCCCGGGTGTCTTGCGGGGCCGGAGGGGGACATCTATGCAATACACGTATACAACTCCCGGCACTCAGCGGAAGTGCCGGCACCGGAAGTTGTATACCCGTATTGCGTAGATGTCTCCCGCAGGGCCCGCAAGACACCCGGGAGTCTGCTCTGGTAAGTCTTGGGGGCAGAGGTAAAATGCATCGCGCGGACGTTCACCGGCAACGGCGATGCGGGTAAACAACCTCCGCCTGGCACGTCTGCACAATGTGCTTTAACAATCTCCCTTGCCGGGAGATTGTTAAAGCACATCGTGCAGACGTGCCGGCAGCGGAGGTTGTTTACCCGCATCACAGCTAACGGTGAACGTCTGCGCGATGAGCTTAGACAACCTCACGTGCCGGTACTTCCCCCGTGGAAGGTCCCCTGCACCGCTGCGGGGGATCTGTATCCTAACCATGGGCGTAGGAACCCCTAAAAATCTGGGGGGGATAGCATTTTTTCTGGTAGGGTATACCTGACCATTTCACCAACAGGGACTTTATGACATCACATTATAAATACAGAGACATTAATATGAAGTTGGTCCCCCTTTGCCGCTATAACGGCTTTCACTCTTCTGGGAACGATTTCCACAAGATTTTGGAGAGCATAGTGCTGTCCAAAAAGGTATATCACCTTCAGCTCATAAAACGTTCTACTGGATGAATGGGAGAAAATTCCCACAGAAACAGAAAAATCTTACAACCACAGATGGACCCCACTGGACACGGCCACAGACACTACTATGATGTATTGAAGGAACCATCTAAGACTCCTAACACGTCATGCACACAGGAACATATCCACACACTTAAACACTTGAATAACATACACACGCACACAATAATACACCCCAAAACATTCCCACCCTAATATACCTAGACACATGCCCACCATAACACACCTGGAAACATACTAACATACCCATAAAAACAGATGTGCACAATAACAAACCCACAAACATACGCTATCACACCCAGACACGCATTCAAACACATCCTTCACTTACACTGCCTACCCCTAGATTAACACGTGGTGCTTTGTATTAGTGATGCCCTAGACCAAGTAGCACCCCGAAATATTCTCTTGTGTCCGAATGCTGTGACATACAGTGACACACATACTCATTTTAACCAGAAATAGGCCTGGATTTAACCCTAGGTGCCCCTGAGTTAAACATGTGTTACAGGGAATCATAATCTTCCCTTTAAGTACGACATGCCTGCTCATACACACATATACACTATCCATACACACATATACACTATCCATACACACATATACACTATCCATACACACATATGCACTGCCCTTACGCATGCCTGCCCACAAAAATACACACATACACTGCAATTGCCTGCACATACACACTTGCCAGTACTCACACATATGCACTACCCTTATACACGCCTGCCCAAACATACATAAACTGCTCACACACACACACACACACACGCCTCCCCATAAATATACACTGCATTTGCACATACTTACACAGACGTATACACTATAAGACAAATACACTCCTTATATACACACACATATACACTGCCCATACACACGTACACATATACACTTCCCATACACACGTACACATATATAC
>VKOC01026088.1:0-20431 GCA_009364415.1 Spea multiplicata
AGCTGGTGACCATCTCGAGTCCTGGCAATTTCTCTAAACGTTCCTAAAATAGCGCTGAGTGCAACAAGTGATAGTAGCCCCGATTCTGTGGGGGACATCCATATACAACAGCCCGGCTAGCTCAGTCGGTAGAGCATGAGACTCTTAATCTCCGGGTCATGGGTTCGAGCCCCACGTTGGGCGTAGACATGGTTTTTATGTCCACCTTTAAAAATTGCAGTTCACAGCCTGCACGCGTATTCCTCCCAACACCAATAAGAGTAATAATATGACAAAGCCAAAGGCGTTCAGCATCAAATTAGGATGTATCTATACAGCATCCATTGCACTACTTATGAGCTTGGCAGGTGTCATAGTCAGGTTTCTTGCTTACTTATTGTCCACTAAAAGCCCACCAGCTTTTTCTGATGTTTACTGGTAGGCCTAAGCTTAAACCTTCAGATGACAGAGCCTAGGGAAAATAATATGACAAAAGATTTTTCCTTTCTTTGATAAAGCTTTGACTTCTTTGTTGTATGTCAAATTGAGCTGGTGACCATCTCGAGTCCTGGCAATTTCTCTAAACGTTCCTAAAATAGCGCTGAGTGCAATAAGTAATAGTAGCCCCGATTCTGTGGGGGACATCCATATACAACAGCCCGGCTAGCTCAGTCGGTAGAGCATGAGACTCTTAATCTCAGTGTCGTGGGTTCGAGCCCCACGTTGGGCGTAGACATGGTTTTTATGTCCACCTTTAAAAATTGCAGTTCACAGCCTGCACGCGTATTCCTCCCAACACCAATAACAGTAATAATATGACAAAGCCAAAGGCGTTCAGCATCAAATTAGGATGTATCTATACAGCATCCATTGCACTACTTATGAGCTTGGCAGGTGTCATAGTCAGATTTCATGCTTACTTATTGTCCACTAAAAGCCCACCAGCTGGTGACCATCTCGAGTCCTGGCAATTTCTCTAAACGTTCCTAAAATAGCGCTGAGTGCAACAAGTAATAGTAGCCCCGATTCTGTGGGGGACATCCATATACAACAGCCCGGCTAGCTCTGTCGGTAGAGCATGAGACTCTTAATCTCAGGGTCGTGGGTTCGAGCCCCACGTTGGGCGTAGATATGGTTTTTATGTCCACCTTTAAAAATTGCAGTTCACAGCCTACACCCGTATTCCTCCCAACCCCAATGAGCGTAATAACAGCCCGGCTAGCTCAGTCGGTAGAGCATGAGACTCTTAATCTCAGGGTCGTGGGTTCGAGCCCCACGTTGGGCGATAGATATTGCTGTTCACAGCCTACACCTGTATTCCTCCCAATACCAATAAGAGTAATAATATGAAAGAGCCAAAGGTTATTAGCTTCAAATTAGGATGACAGAGCCTAGGGAAAAGAAATACACTGGACAGCATTTTACCTGTCTAACAGAAATGAAAACTACTTTGTAGCATGTGAAATGGAGCCAGCGTCCACCCAGACACATAGCAATTTTCCTTCAACCAGCAACAGCTACACAAGGGGGCCTTTAGCTACGTAAATTATGACAAGCTGGCCACTTGAATCGGCAAAGCATGAGACTCTTATGTTTAGGGTGATGGGTTTGAGCCCCACATTCAGCAAAAACTAGGTTTTATGTTATCCTTTGAAAATTGCAGGGCTATGTCCCACCACCAATAATACCGTATTTGCCCGATTTTAAGACGAGGGTTTTTTTCAGAGCAAATGCTCTGAAAAATACCCCTCCTCTTATAATCAAGGTCTTCTTATAATCAGACCTCAAATAGGTCTGACTATGAGACTAAGATCCAGATCCCATGCAGCGCTGCAGGGGACCAGGATTCTCCTGTCTGGTAACCTTCCCCCCCAAACTTACCGGTGCTTCTGACTCCCTTGTGTGTAGTTGGGGCAGTGGGTAGACGTCTATGCAATTCACAACTTCGGCTGCAGCCAGAAGGAGGTGCGGTTAGCAGCGAGGGTTGTCTGCGTCCATCATGCAGACCTTCCCCGCTGTCAGAGAGGAGAGTTCTCCGCAACGCTGCGGGGAATTCTCTCTGACAACCGGAGGGTGTATGCTCGATGGATGCACCAGTAAGTTTGAGGGGGGTGTTAAATAGGGCATAATGAATTTCTGTAGGTAGAGTGCTCTATGATATGCCTTTTAACCCCCTTTATGCCACTCTGCCTCCAGAAATGCCTTTTAACCCCCTATACGCAGCTCTGCCTCCTAAAATGCCTTATACCTCCCTATATGCCACTCTGCCCCATGATATCCCTTTTAACCCCCTAAATGCCAGAGTGGGATATAAGGCATTTCTGGAGGCAGAGTGGCACAGAGGGGGTCAAAGGGCATATCATGGGGCACAGCGGCATATAGAGGGTTAGAAGGCATATCATGGGGCACAGTGGCATATACGAGGGTTAAAGGCATATCATGGGGCACAGTGGCCATTTAGAGGGTTAAAAAGCGTATAATCATGGGGCACAATGGCATATAGGGGATATCAAGATAACTTTCCTGGCAGAGTGGCAAGCCTGGGTGCAGATGTGCATAACTGGGGGGGCAGGTTGGAAAATAAAAGGCAGTAAAAACAAAAAATATTTTTCTCAATCATAGCTTTTATTAAAAAAATAGTTTACATAGTTTACATTAATTAAAATTTACTAGTAAAACTTTTTTCCTATAGGGTCGTCATGTATTCAGGCCTTTTCTTTTTTTCCTAAATTAATATTTGTTTTTGGGGAGTTGTCTTATAATTGAGCAAATACGGTAATAAAAAAGACTTGATAGGAAATCTATTTACAGTATAACATGCCAATTAAGCAGCTTCACTTACATCTAGTATCTTAGTGTACAGAAAACAACCAACATACAACAAAGTTGTAGCTTGCGTGAAAAATTGCACTTTATTTTTCTTATAGCACTATGACTCATACTCCTGCTCCACTTCATCTGTATTTGAAAATGTTAACACAGTTTATATAAATGTTGTACCATCCTACCTTTTTGGAAGTTCTCTTTCCAGGCTTGGAGATTGATGCCAGGTAAAATATCACAAGACCTTAAGTCATTTGGATAGGTTCCCATTATAAAGACATCTGTCGGTATGTGTGTGAGGCCCGTGTTATCACAAATCACCTTTGAAAGTGAATGTTTCCCTAGCTCAGCTTTCTGGCTTTCTGTAAAAACCTTCTTATTTTCATACCAAAGCCTTTAAAAAACAGAAATGACACTTAATTATATATATATTAACATAGAAATATTTTTAACATATATGCATGGATACTTTATGTGAGAAATGTCTGAGAGAGGTTGACAGTTGAGGCAGGTTTGTAGTAGCAAACTGAAACTGGTTAGACAAATCCCAGTTTTTCAACTGCTAACATGCATTTATACTTGACTTGTATCAACTCGACTGTAAGTGAATTAAGGCCCAAGTTTATTGCAAGTTATAAAGGCATGCTGGCACCATTTTCCAAATCGCAAATATCACCTCAGGATGAAAGAAACTAAAACCAAGTGACAAGTGATTGGCCCCCACTTTCCCTAAACTTGCATATTGAAAGTGTAAGCCTAATAGTTTTTCATGGTGACTGTCTATGACCCTCTTATATTAATCTATCAGGTGGTAGGATACCATTTCTTAGCAATTAAAATATTATTTAATGATTCATAGGGACATGTGCCCAATAGTGTACAAAAATTAGTGTAAACATGGTAATAAATAAGTTAATACAAATTGCAATTAATATTGTACAAGCTACAATCTTCCCAGACCACAATAACGTGCAGTCAAGTTTTGTACAGACAATACTTGAGTCAAACCATAATTAAAGTGTTCATAAATTAGTTTAGTGCTAATGGATTGAAGTCCAAAAAGGTTGATACTGTTGTACTTGTGGAATTCAAACGTTTGTATGATAAATTATAATAACAAAAAAAGAAAAAAAAAGAATAGTGCAGTATGTTTAAAAACAATTTAACCCGTAATACTTGGAAGCCCAAAATACTCTGAATGTAAAGACAGCTGGGCTTCCTAGAACACTTTATCTACCGCCAGAGTCTCAAGAAAAGGAAGAAGCATACATAATAGTACAAACCTGGCATTTGACACGATTCCACAATAAAGGTTACTCTAAAAATTAACAGAAATAGACTCAGGGGTAAATGTCTGTATTTGGATCAGAAATTCGCTAAAAGATAGAATGCAGAGAGTTGTTGTGAATGTTTGTTTCTCAGACTGTACACAGGTATTAAGTGGAGTGCCTCAGGGGTCTGTCCTGGGTCCTCTTATTTTTAGTTTGTTTAGAAATGATTCCCCAAGCTGCATTGAGAGCCATGTCACAGGGTAATTCAGACTAATCTTGATGTTTCTTTTTTGCAGGAGGATTTAGACAGAGTTGGCGACTGGGTGTGCAAGTGGCAAATGAGGTTCAACATAGATAAATGCAAAGTTATGCTTTATGGTAAAAATAATAAAAATGCAACCTATACTATGAATGGAATATCCCTGGGGAAAACTACCAACGAGAAGGGCTAAGGAATAATGATAGACAACAGACTTGGCAACAGTGTGGAATACCAGCCAACAGCTGCAAGGGCCAATAAGGTTTTGGAATGCATAAAATTAGGTATTGATTCTTTATGCAGTACAATTAATTTAATAAGGGGATTGTAAGATACTAGTTATGAAGAGAGACTAAACAGTTAAAATTATATACACTGGAAAAGCGACATCTTAGAGGGGATATGATAACATTATATAAATATGTTCAGGGCCAATATAAAGAGCTCTTCAGGGACCTGCTCATTAACAGGTATGGAATTCACTGCCAAGGGAGGTGGTGTTATCAAATACATTAGATACCTTAAAAAGGGGTCTGGCCATTTTTTTTAGAAAGGCATGACATACAGGGCTATAAATGGAATTAATATTTTAGAGCTTCTTGATCCAAGGAGAAATCCGATTGCCTTTTGGAGTCAAGAGGGAATTTGTCCCCCTGATGGCAGAATTCGAAGTAGCTTAATTAGGGGTTTTTTTGCCTTTTTTTGGATCAAGAGTAGGAAGGTTAGGTAGAAGGGCTGAACTTGATGGACTTAGGCCTTTAATAACCTTATGTACTATGTAACTATGTAACTATATATCCACTGATATCATACAACACGTTTCGCTGACTTCTTCATCAGGTGTGTGTTTCTACTTCAAGCCTTTAGGTATTTATCTATTTTTCATGTCCACGCCCTAAGGTGTTAACTATTTCAATTTCTATTTCCATTCGATTTCTAATTTCTATTCAACTTCAATCTCTTATTTGTAAAGAATGAACCAATAAGCAGTTTGTACAAATCATGACCCTTGTATTGCCCACCAGTGCAGTTTTTTTTGTAACCCCAACTACACCATATACATTTCAGGCCCCAGGACCCCCTTGCTTGCCACGCAAGGGCCCCTTACCTCCCGCTGTTGCTCGTGTAGCTGGTGTGTTCTACATGCATGCCTGTGTCATGGCCGGTATGGGGCACGTCCTGATGTTTGGAGGCACGTTCTAAGTAAGGGGGTGAGGAGAAGCAGGGAAAGGAGGTGGAAACACTCCTAGAGTATCCCCTTCAATCAATAGTGAGGAGGGGGTGGTCTATGGTCCTAGTAGGCTGGGGAGGTTCCTGCTGTTGTTGGCTCCCAAATACCAGTGGTCAGTAAGCATCCGTTCAGCCTCTGGGTACACAATCAGCTGCTCCCTCCTGGTCCTGAAGGTCCTGTGATGCTACCAGCACCTATTTTCTTCCTGTACCAGAATTCTGGTAGTCTGCTTATCATCTGTGAGAATGCTGCATCTCCAGTTTACCTGCTCAGCTCACTACTAGTTCAAAGTACTCTAACCTTCTAGCTAGTGGGCAGTGCAAGGTCTGGCCTTTCTGCACAATATTCCTCCTCTTCAGGACAAGGTACACATGACACCATGGCTCTATGGATCTTGCTGTGTGCACATAGGCACAGTCATGCTAAACAGAAAAGGGCCTTCCTTAAACTGCTGCCACAAAGGTCAAAGCATACAATTGTCTAAAAACTATTTGTATGCTGTAGCATTAACATTAACCTTCCTAGACGTTACAGAAGTTACTTATGTATTCCGGTACGTAGTGTTCTCCTGGCATCCACCAAACGAAGATATGTCAGTCTGACTTCCAGACAGAGAAGCATGATTCAATACTCCTGATAAGAGGAGATGCCACTCAGCAAAAAGAGGAGGCCACCTACAGGGAAACTGGGTGAGTTCCCTGTCAACCACTTCCTGTATGTGGCATCCCCACACCCACGTTAAGATGTAAAGACACCCACAAAAAAATTAATGTTGGCAAGAATATTTATTTCACAAATTTGTAAACTGTATGTCTAGTGGAAAAAAATTAACTAACTAATAAATTAAATATGTTTAACTGAATAACATTTACTGAACAGATGTGGTGCAGCATAACTCCTATCGCTATTGTGATCCTGCACCCACACAGGGTACCAAACAGCACGGTCCTCTAGGGTATTAACGCCACATCTCAGTTAGGTAATCACCCACGATTTATTTGTAGTCCACGTATGACGATATTTACAGGATTACATAGAACACAAATTCCCTACAAACAAAAGCCTAGCTCGTCTGAGCGCTTACTAACATATAACTCCCTCACTACTAAGGGTCTAAACTAAAACAAAACATAATCCCACCAACCTCTTTGATGGTCTCTTTTGTGCATAACAAGCTCTGCTGCTTTCAAACAAACTCTCTCCTCTCCTCCCTCTGTCCAACAGGTAAGGTTATATTGCAGTCAGTGCAGCCAATTACTTGCAGCTGACCAGTGCATTGGAGTCAGCTTAAACTCCTGGCCTGGAACCCGTGTCAGTCCAGGTGCATGTAAACTGCGGGGTGGAGCACCAGCCTGCCCTATATGTCGTATAAAACCCTGCAAAATTGAGGGGGAATGTATACCCCTTCCACGACAACACCCCGCACCTTGTTACACTATATACTGAGCCACATATTGATGGTGGTACAACTTGACACCTATCTCTATACACTAAGCCAGACATGTTGGTAGTGCAGCATAACCCTCATCACTATACAGTATATGAAGCCAGACATGCACGTGGTAAGCCTCTGCCCCCAAAGCAACCCGACACTGCCACCCCTGCCCCTGAAGCAGCCTGGCTCTGCCACCCTTGCCCCAGAAGCAGCCTGCCACTGCAACCTCTGTGTAAGGGCACTGGGTGCTGGATCAGGTAGGAGTCTCGATGCAGGGGCAGGTTTGCATTCAGAGCATGGCCGAAGGCAGTCCGACGATGTGTCCAGTTCAAGGCTGCTCTCCACTTTAGCCCTAGTCTTCCTCTTGGGCACCATCTATAGGTGTTATAAGCACGAGCAGTATATAAACTTGGGGTGACAAGCTCAGTACAGGCAGGGAACTGGAAGCCCTCTGGCAGGGTACATGGCAGGGCACACTGGTGGAAGATCTCTTGGCAGGGATGCTGGCAGACCACAGCAGACTGGCAGGCAGCAGCAGACCAGGAGGGAACAGATACATAGCAGCAGGCCAGCAGGCGGTAGTGGAAGCTGACCAATGCACGGTACAAAGGATGTTCCGAATAATAGTCGCAGTCCACTTGGAATTCACAAAGTTGCTGGTTTGAATCCATGTGGCTACTGACACAGCCTGCTTGTGCTACCTCTGACCCTGAAACATGTATGTGACCCCTCTGTTACAGTCAGTGGCGACTCTAGAAACCATATATAGGGGGGCACACAAGATACCACAGTCAAACTGGGGGAGCATTAATAATTTCCACCATTAAATCATGCCACTGAAAAACATATATACATATATATATATAATATTGCCAAAAGTAATGTGCTATGGAATGATAAACTACAATAAACTAAATAAACTACAATAAACTACAATAAACTAAATAAACTACAATAAACTACAACTAAAAGTCTCCACTCAACTGTTTAATAAATAGACTCACTAGAATAATTTGGAAATTCATATTTTAACAAAAATGTTCATAGACTGGCATGACAGAGCTTTACCTGTCTCCTTCTCGCAAAGCTTTCATTTGCTTCCCTATTATGCATGCAAACAGAGGTCCAGTTCTTGCTCCTGGAAGAAGGTCTTCAGCTAAGCCAGCTAGCCAGACATCAATATTATCCGGATGCCCGTATAAATTTATCAACTTCCTAATTAAATTCTCATCTGAGATTGCCATCCTCATGTCTGATGCTGTCTTTAACACTGGAAGGCCACAAAACTTTCTCCAATCATTGTAACCTATATAAAATAAATGTGAAAAAAATGGAATGTGTCAAGTGGCAGTTACATTATTATATAACTATATTAATTAAAATCGATATAATCAGCAAAACCAAAACAGTTAACTGTAATAATTACACATGCACTGACTAACACTATACTTAGGAGGCATAGGAGGAAAGAAGCAAAACCAAAGCACAGAACTCTGAATTTATGTTCGAATTTCCTGGTCTCAATCACTCCCACTCTCTTACACCCTCACTCATGTTCTCTCACAATCACATTAATTCTCTCTCTTTAACGTAGTTAGGAAAAATACTTAGCCAACTGTTGGGTATTTGTTCCTCCGCTACTAAGCAGGTCCCATACCGGCAGGCTTCTTCCTCCCCTTGCCTCTAGCTTCCTCAGATGAAAGCTGCAAGAGAATATTGATCTGGCAGTGGTTTTCTGCTGACACCTAGCAACTAATGTACTAAAGGCAGAAGCTTGTATAAAGCTAAATCTCTTAAATGGTCCTATGCCAATTAACCAGACTCACTTAATTACTTATATAAAGAGGTTTGACACAGTTCCTCGTTGCTCAACTGTTGTGCAACTTAGCGTTCTAATCGCTAATCTTTTTTTTGTCCACTATGTTTCTCTGGCTGCCGCCTCTAGACTCGGATTGCTGTTTCTGTCATTGGCCTGCTTGTGACCATGACTTTGTACTGCTGGACGTCTCATCCCTCCTGTGCCTTGTGCACTCTACCTGTCCCTCTAACTCTGCTCTACTCAGTGTCTTAGCCTATCTGCAAGTTGTTCTCTACTCTGCTTTCCTACGAACCAAGTAGGACACAATGCACACTATCTGAATGTCCTCTGACCACTATCTTCTTTTTCATCTTGTTCATCTTCTATTTTCCATCTTTTTTCTCCTCCCGGAGACTTTCCAGTGAACTTTCTCAATAATAGCAGAGCCTCCTGTGTGCAAATGGGTCAACAATGATTTGGACAAATTCTTTGGTTTGTTTCTGGCCCATTTGTTTCCTGGCTATGAATTACGTTGTCTGCCCATTTGGTTCGGAGGAAAATCTTGGTCTTTATCTTCTACGTTCTCTCTTTCATCTTTTATCTATTATCTTCATCCGCATCTCTGCAGACATAACCTGGTGCGAACTTCTGCCAAAGTGGTGGTCATTCCAGTGCCATCCTTACATGCCATTTTACCCCGAGTTCAAGAGAGGGCAAAATGAAGACGCTTTCGGTGATGTCCTCTTCCCGATTGGAGGATCAGGTAGAGGACGTTACATCAAGTGCCGCCATTTTGGGGGAAGTTCTAGATGGGTTATGTCGGCAGAGATGAGGATGAAGTTAGAGGATTAAAGACAGCAGATTGAAGATATAAGATGCCGAAGTGGATGGCAGTAGCGGAAGTGGTTGGCAGAGATGATAGGAAAACATTTAGAGAGCAAGAGTGAACGAGAGTGTGAGTGAATGTAGGCCCTCCCATTTTTGGCCAATCCGAATAGACAGGGAACGAAATTCGTTGGACGAAAATGACATTTGCACATGTCTAATATACACACATATCTACTGTTTTCAACACTACAGTACTTTACCCATACACATAGTGACTCTAGCACTATATATACAAACTAAAACAGGCACACGGTACAGTACACACACATATACACTAATCCCCCTCCCACTTACCTTAAAGAGACCTGTCTCTACTACAACTCATACTGTTCACACCGTGCAGCCTGTCTATTACCACATGGTCATATGGTGAGACGCCTTGGTGCCATGCACCCCCGACACCCACCATGGCAACCTGCTGCTTGAGGTTTGTCAAGCCCAGCTTTAAGATATTTTAAAAAACACTACAATATATTAGCACATATAAATTCAGTTTCTAGGAATGCTCAATTATATTGTGATGTTGTTATGTACATGTAAAGTATCAACTGACCTGGTAGACCATGATCACGTCCTCTCTGCAAATTTAAAGATGACAAATCCATTGAACCATTAATTGACAACACAAGTAGTTTTTCAGTCAACTCTTCATTTATCATATCTTTTTGTGTTTGGAGTTTGGCAGATTTTCCAAGCATTCCTCTTAATAATGGATCCAGTCCACCTTAAATGGTTTTACATGAAATAAAAACACAGTTGTGTTCTCATAGTGTAATATTCAATTCAGTAGTACTTAATATACTCTACTATTATAATTTTTTTCCTAAGTAGTAATAATTGTATAACTGATGTTATTACATTTTAATTTTTATAATGATAGTAGCATGCCTTTCAAAAGTAGCCACAGACTAGCCCAGATCTCAATTGCAAATTGTGCCATGAGGTTACTGTTCACGAAAGGCAACGAGGTGGCCGTGCCTTCCAACCCACCCACTTCTGGGTGGACACTTCCACTTCTGGGGCCAGCCCTATCTCTTCTTGGTTCTCAACCCACCCCTTAAACAAGGTGTCTTAAAATGCTTGGAATTACTCAGTAGTTTAAAAATATGAAAGGAGATATAAACCACTAAATCTGGAGGTTTAATTTGAGTGCTGTGCTTCCACTGGAGTGCTGGTGGACGGGAGTGCTACTGAGCTGGTGAATGGTTCCAGCTTTCTGTAGAGGCAGCCTGAGACTCTAAATCCAATAACTAAGCAATGCCGCCAATTTGCATGCAGTAAAATCACTTGATTGCAAGCTCGTTTGAGCAGAGTCCTCCTCACTTGTTGTCAAATTGTTATGCTATATACTTCTGGTTGTATCTGTCTACCTATTGTACAGTGCTGCATAATTTTGCTTATAACATTTGGTGAGTTTACTTATGAGTGTCATAAACATAGTTTCCAAAGTTCAATTCACAAGTATATCACAATCCATGTTAATAGTGTGTAATTAAATATTTAAAGCCTGCATTCACACTCATTGTCACATTACGAAATGTTTTTGGAGAGGAAAATATCAATTGAATTGATTTGTTTGTATTGGACCTTTATCTTGGTTGCATTTTATCCACAGTTTTGTAAGTGTATACTTTAGCTGGGGTATGCCTGTGATGTTCTTAGATAATACACCATTGCTGGTAATTTTATGTTTGTATTGAAGTATTTATTAAAGAAGAAGGAAGAACTATATCCAGGGCAGAAACGCGTTGGACTTAGTATTTTAAAGCATTAAGTGTTTTTAATGGGCTACTGCAAATAAAGAGCTTTTGGAAGATACCCTGCCTGCCATTCGTTTGTATCCAGCAGATGACCGTTTTTAAAAACTTTGAGGTGGTTTTAAAAGTTCCAGCAATCCTTCAGGATTCCTAAGATACAGGTTATCTTAAAGGCACAGTACCTACTACAATTTTGTGAGTGTGGCACAACTAGTGGGGGCTGTTTTAAACCTTTTTAACGTTACAGAGTACTTTTAAAGCTGTGCCACCAGAATTTGTTCTGTTTTTCCATAAATATATATACATACCTGAGAACTCTCCAGGTTTGACCCGGGGATTGCCGGGTGAGTGCTGCTCCTCAAGTCCCGAATCCCCCAGGTCGCGGGGTCTAGATAAACCCTGCTCCCCGACCATTTTTTCCTTTACATGGGTGTGGGACCACCCTCTGATGTCAGCGGGAACTCCCCCGACGTCAGTGGGACCACCCACCGGCGTCAGTGTGCAGTCCTGGACGCATCCTGCAAGGGAAGGCTCCGGGTAGCCGGAGCCGAGACGTTCCCAGGTATGTATATATATATATATAATCAACCAGTGTAGGAATAAGACAGGGTCAACCTCGGGCAATCAGATACCCTATGCAAAATTCACAGAAACTTTCCTCCTGACAAAAAAAGAAACCAACAAGTGTACAAACTGACACAAAATTCATATACCCTGTGCATAATATATGCACCTTGATAAACACAAATATCTTAACACATTGATACACCAAAAGTAATTGTACATTTGACTCAAAAGCTGGTTCATGGACAGGTGTGTACTATTTTTTTGTTATTGCTTTATCAATTAAGCAGGTAAAAGGTCTGGAGTGGATTCGATGTGTGGCATTCACATTTGGAACATGCAAAGGAACTTGCAATGCAAATGAAACAGGCCTTAGGCTGCAAAAAAAAGAAAAAATCCATCAGATAAACATTAGGGGTTGCCAGTTTGGTACATTCTGAGAAAATAAGAAAGCACTGGCAGGCTCTGCAACTCAAAAAGGCCTGGACATCCACGGAAGTCAACAGTGCTGGATGATCGTAGGATCCTTTCCATGGTAAAGAAAAACCCATTCAAAACATCCAGCCAAGTGAAGAACACTCTCCAGGAGGTAGGCATATAACAATCCAAGTCTACTATAAAAAGTATGCCCCAAGAATAGAAAAGACAGATTAAACTTTGCCACAAAAAAAAAATTTAAAAAGCCAACAGTTCTGAAACAGCATTCATTGAACAGATGAACTAAAAGCAACCTGTACCAGAATGATGGGAAGAAAAAAGTAAGACGAAGACTTGAAAGGGCTCATGATATAAAGCATTACACATAATCTGTAATACACAGTTGAGGCAGTGTGATGCCATGGACATTATTGGCTTTCAATGGCACTGGGTCACTAGTGTTTATTGATGATGTGGTAGAAGGCAGAAGCGGCCAGATTAATTTGTATAAAGGGTATATTGTCTGCTCAGATTCAGCCTAATTCAGTGAAGCTGATTGAACGACGCTTCACTCTTCAGATGCACAATGACCCAAAACATACAGCAAAAGCAACCCAGGAGTTTTTAAGCCGAAGAAGTGGTTTATTCTGCAATGGCCGATTTAGTCACCTGATCTCAACCCGATCAAGCATGCATTTAATTTGCTGAAGACAAAACTTAAGGCAGAAAGACCCAAAAACAAACAACAACTGGTATTACAAGTATTACAAATGAACATTTTATTTATGATTGTATTGATTTGTGCAATTACATTTCAGCCCCTGAAATAAGGGGGCTGTATATGAAAATTGTTGCACTTCAATTGCACCTTAGTTGTTCATTTTCAAAACCATTGGGGTGGCGTACAGCACCAAAATTATAAAAATGGTGCCACTGTTCAGAAATGTTTGGACCTAACTGTACACTCTAACTTTGCCAGGACAGAACTTTGCTCCCTCTGTACTGATCTTGGAAGGCGTCACACACAGTGGTCACGGTGACACAGGTACAATGACCATGCAACACCCCACTCCTCATAGAAACCTGTGTGACCACACAGGTTGCCCATAGATAAGAAAATGTCTAGAAGATAATCATTGAGAATGTCATGTCACTCATTTTGTTTGGACAGCTTGTTTAACTGGGAACATATAAAAATGAATTTGTAAATAATACGTTGGTTGTCGGGATCTTTGTGGGCTAAAAGGTAGACTTGGTATTATACACCAAACAACCATAACATTATGACCACTGACAGCTGAACTGAATAACACTGATAATCTTGTTATCATGGCACCTGTCAGTGGGTGGGGTATATTAGGCAGCAAGCGAACATTTTGTCCTCAAACTTGATGTGTTAGAAGCAGGAAAAATGGGCAAGCATAAGGATCTGAGTGACTTTGACAAGGGTCAAATTGTGATGGCTAGACAACTGGGTCAGAGCATCTCAAACACTGCAGCTCTTGTGAGGTGTCCCCGGTTTGCAGAGGTCAGTACCTATCAAAAGTTGTTCAAGGAAAGAAAAGCAGCTAAGGCTCATCGATGCACGTGGGGGGAAGGCCAGTCCGTGTGGTCAAATCCAACAGACAAGCTACTGTAGCTCAAGTTGCTGAAAAAGTTAATGCTGGTTTTGATAGAAAGGTGTCAGAACACACAGTGCAGAAGTATATTATCCTTACCTTCTTTAATAATTCTCCAGGGTCGAAAGAAAACTTCGTTCAGTAGCAAATGTGGATACTGTGGGTGGTCTTTAAAATGTGAATCTAATCTATAAATAAGTGGTGGGATTGTTGCATGTCCAAAGCGAAATGCAGCTGTTGTAAATATATTTGACACAGATGGATTCAGTTTTTCATCATATCCTTGATATTCTCCAATATACTGATCAAAACTTGTTGGTCCCACAATTTTTGGAATGTAATCTCGAATAGTGATAATCTTAAAAGAAAACAATCAACAAACTGTCAAGGTGTATTTTTAAAATCAATTTGATAAATACAGTGGAAATTTCTGGTCAATTTTCTACATACAGTACATAATGAAAATTCTGACTATTTATACTCTAGTGTTCAAAGCAGATCTTCAACAAAGAATACATGTTGTTCACTGTAGATGCAAGTGTGTTGCTTTTTTCTGGTGTCTCAGTAAAAACCCATGCGTGTGTCACCAGCAACTGTATCTACTATGTGTAAAATTAGGATTAATGGAAATAAGTAGTAAACACATAAAACACATTAAAATTGATACAAAAGTAAACCAGATCATTTGGGTATCTGTTATATTTCTTAACAAAATTTACTATTGGCAAAATACTTTACTAAATATTTAAGGTTTGTGGGTACCAACCTGGTGCAAAGCACCAACAATTTTCCGAGCTTCCTGATATGTTATTTCAGAACTCCAGTGGGGATTGAGCTTTTTCAATGTTTTGGCTAGGCGATTATGTTCTCGTAACCACAATGTGTGTATTGCAGTTAAGGATATTACTTCATTAGACCTGCTTTCCCCTGCAAAGAAACATTCAATTCTTTCTGAATTATCAGACATAGGATTTTGTATACAAGGTGATGGTGATTCTTCTACAAATGGCATGTATTCTCGTCCGCCATCTGAATATTTCACATTTACTCTCAGTAGGCCTTCTTCACTGGAAAGATTTCTCAGTTTGTCTTGCAATGCTAGTGTGCTTCCATAGACAGTTGATGCATCAATAAATGATGTTAAGCCATTTATTTGCTCTCTTGGGTTTGCTGAAAGGTTTCCGAACGTTACACCTTGATTGCCAGTACCACATGCAGCAGATGAACGATAAAATGGTAAACAACCACCTTGGGATAAAGAATCATTTGCAGGTAACTGTGGGGGAAAAAATAATAATTTTTAACATATACTCCCATACCAAAAAATCCCAAACATTTAAAATATAGAGGGCATATATGTGCATTGAATTTCTATAAAATATAGTTTGACTCTCAATGTATATTTACTTATGAAATTGCAAAACATTCATTCATTTTACAAAGCTAAATGGATATAAAATACCACTATAAGATAAAGATCTTCATCAGAAGCTTACAGCAGAATTAAAACATATCACCAGTCACAGGACAGAGCAAATAATTTGGTGCAGAATTAAAAATATCACCAGTCACAGGAGGGAGTAAATAATCTGTGGTGTTAAAATCTTAAAGTGTGCCTTTATTAAACGGAGACTTGACAGAAAAAGTGTGCCAAAAATGGGCCAAAATGAAACATATCTTCATATGATAAAGTCTCATGATGAATGATATTCCATGCCACATAGCCGCTATAGTCCCCTACATGGGTTGGTTTACCCATGTAAAGGCAAAGTCAGGCCTGGATGTCTCTATGAGTCAATTAGTGGAAGAAAGACTACTGTGTCTTGGGAGGAACGACCATGTAGGAAAGAGAAGGCTAGGTAGAAAGATTCTGATTACAAGATAAACAGGCCTGATTCTAATTCAGCCACAGCCTTGAGGAATGACACGTGGAAAGGTGTTTTCAAGTGGACATACTAAAAGGAAAGTCAACAGAGATTTACAAAAATGGATGTCATTTGTTATTGATGGAGAGAAAATGATAGCTACATGCGCAAACATTGTTATGATTGGGAAACCAGTGGGTTAGGTATCATACTTACTTGCCCAAGTGCAGAGATAAACACATCTGCTTACTATGGTACACACTAGAAGGGGGCCAATGGGAACAGAGCCCTCCACAGGTAACCATGGGCACAAGTGAACAAAGCATGGTAGAATTCAAGCCAGGGGTCAGGAAGCCAGAGAGCAGCAAAAAATGGTCAACCAAATGCCAGGGGTCAGAAAGCCAGAGGGCAGCACTAACAATATCCAATGCCAGGGGTCAGAAAGTCAGAGAGCAGAAACCAATGCCAGGGGTTGGGGAGCCAAAAGAGATATCACATGGAAAATACAGGAGGAACACAGGAAGGAGGGAAGCCCCACTACCAGCACAGAAACTGAGCATAAGCTTTGGATTTACCTGGGGCTTTATAGAGTACTAGACCACCCCCTCCGTAATGTCAGCAAGCGGCACCGCACCCTTCCTCGCCATATCAGTCTGCCCCATGAACTGTGTATCTGCATGGAAGGGGCGCAAAAAGACTGCAATGCGGGTGTATGATTCATGCAGAGTGGCCCCAAATAGAAAACCAAAAGCTAAAACAGGCATCTGCAACTCAATACAGCAACACTCATCTGCTTCTTGTCAAGTTCAAAGCCTGATACTACCCCTGCACAGAGATTTCAACCTAACCCAGGCCTCTAATAGGTAACTAAAGTTGCTGTCCAAAAATAAGTATCCCTCCCCTCTTCTTAGTCCTGTCTATGTTCCCTGCTCTCTCACCTTGATCTCTTTGTGCCCCACTGCCCTTACTTCCCTAGTTGTCCCCAGAGCCTTCTCTGCCCTTCTTTCCCTGTCTGTATCATTGTCCTCTCGCCCTGCCTTGTATCTGATCCCTGCACCTGCCACTTACTCACCTTCTCCAGCATCAGTCAGATCTCCTCTGATGTCTCCGTGCAGCTGCAGAGAACACACTGACAGGAGGAAGTGTGAGCAAGAGGGGAAGGATATGTGTGAGAGTGTGCAGTTGCAGAAAAGAAACTGAGAGGAGAGATGGGAAGGTGCATGTAGTGTACACAGTGCCTTTAATTTAAATACACTCATGTCTTGTCTGTGGATATAAAGGAATGCACAACTTCCCTTACAAGCACTGAAATGGTTAATTGTCATTTGCATATTAATTGTACTCTGTAGTTTTTATGATATTTATTGGTTTGTTAACCTTCCCATGGCCATAGAGTGTATGTTTAGCTCCAGTACCTAATATTAGAAAGATGTGCCTACCTGGTGGCAATTGTTTTTAGAAAAGCATAAAACAAATGGAGCATTCAGCCCATCTAGTCTGTATGTTTTAAATGCTTTAAAAGTGCAAGCATTATAAGTCATTGGTCTTATCTCGATTCAGAAGCCATTGCCTATCCTTTGCGTTAGCCTCTCCTACTCCTGATGGGAGGCTGTTCCATTTATCTACCACCCTCTCAGTAGAGTTCCCAACATTGCATCTAAACCTCTGACTGTGACCAGTTTTAACAATTTTCGTAATTTGAAACAAACTTCCCTCATGTACTTTAGTCTTAAGTAACATCCACTTTTATCAGGGAGGCAGAGTGGCATATAAAGGGTAAAAGGAATAGGTAAAAGGAATGTCAGGGAGGCAGAGTGGCATATAAGGCAAATCTGGGGGGCTGATGTGCATAACTGGGGCAGGTTGGCAAATAAAAGGAAATAAAGACAAAAAATGCATTTTTCTCAATCATCTCAAGAATAGGTGGCCATATGAAGGGTAGGCTAGGGTTATGTTTAAAAGACAGAGACCCACAAAATGAAATGAGGCTCTTCACAGCAACTCTCAGTCTTACTCTTTGGTCAGTATGGGTTGAAATTTTATAGTTATTATAATTACAATATTCTATGAAACTTTAGAAATGTCGATAGAGAATATACCTAAACATTGAGTTGTATATAGAAAGTGTTTTTCCTTCAAAATGAATTATGCTCTTTATATGCTGACCTCTGCCTTAACAGGATATATAAATATTTCAAATGTTACGCAACAGTTTTTTTGTGTATCCATAACTCCTTTCTTGGTTATCCATGTTTTACTGCAAGAAAGGCTGAGAATAAAGCATGCATTGCATTTTCTCACGTATTTCTTGCCTTATACAAGAAAAGCCCTGCCTTTCTTGCAGTTGAAGCTTACCCCCATGGGCCATTTATTCATTGCAGCCTTTCTCCAAGTCTTTACGTGCAATAAAATAGCAGGTTATTTTTCCTGGTTAACCTTCAAATTTCCTCCTAAACTGGAAAGAAACACACCTAATATTAAGAATAATAATTAAAGTCAAATATTCCTTAATTACCTTTATTGGATAGCACTGGTTAATGTTTTCACAGGTAGATCTGCAATCCACATCCCACATCATTGGTATTCGACTAATACTTTGGGGTGTTAAGGCAATATCATGATCAATGTATTGTCCCCATTCAATTATTATGTGGGAATATTGGTCATCTTCCTTTAGGGCGCTGCTGGATGAATGCATTATTTGCTTGGTAACTTCTCGAACCTGAGTCAAAAGAAAGAAAGAAATAATGCTTTCTGTGGTCACGATATTACACACCAGTACAAAATCCTTAATATGACGTTATAGACAAAAAAACTGTTGATCCAAGTTAAAGATTCACTGTTAATGTGGGTATAATTAAGATCTACTCCAGTATAACCAATAAGCGCTAGCATTCTGTAATATTTCGCTATCATACTTAAATGCCCACAAGAATCTAAAATACACATAGATAAAAATATCAGTAATTCTTATCACCCTTAACAATAATCTGTGATGGTAAAAGACAGAAAATAACATTATAGAGATAATGCCCTCTGTAAAAATGACCCTTATTTGAGGTTACCACTCAATGTGATTGTTTCCCCCAAATTTATAGTAAGTATGTCTTCAATAGAGTATTTGAAATGTGGTTAACATTCACTTGCTTATACTTCTTTAATCCATTATATCCCCAGGAGCTTCCAACATGGTGTCAGTTAGTACCCCAGACTCCTTCAGTAAGTAGCTACCCTTCCTCAGATTGTTCCTCCTGTGTGATCTCTTGTACATTATACAAAGAGGAGGATAAGAAAATACCAACAACTGTATAGCACAATTTACTAGTTATACTTTGTTTTAAATGCAGCTCTTTACTTTGAAACAAATATATCACAGCATCCCAATAGCGACATCAACTAACATCTATATGTAATCTTTTTATCCCAATCTGATACAGTTTGCCTGTTTTCTTTTTAAGATGTCATAGCCATCAGTAAAATGTCATATGTATAGGTGTCAGATTATCTAATCTTTTCCAACATGTAATGTGGGCATTTCTCTTTAATCTCACATGTATCTTGTGTGAGAGATCAAACAGGAAACGCTGTGGAATTATGGAATGATAATAAAGGCAGCTTGTAGACCCATTTTTTCTACAATTGATATTCATTTGTTGTCTGAAATGTTTTGTCAACCCAAAAATATAATGCTTGTACAAAAAATAATCATACATACTTTATAAGCAAGTAACGGTAAAATATTAATCGTATAGTACAGCAGTATAGTACACATTGCATATGTATTTTAAGTAGTTTTGATACATTCTTACCGGAGGGAGAGGAAAATTGTTGTATAGGAAATCAGGATTCCACCCTTTTGGCTCACTAATTCCATCTTCATATTGAGATGGAAGCCAACGAGTCAAAATAGTATTTGAAGCACCCCAGGCTGGATGATTTCTAAGGAGAAGAAAATGTCCAATATGATATAAATACATATTAAATATTCTTTAAGAAAAATGCTAAGATAAATATTTAACAAAATAATATATTTTATATTTGGGACAGGATAAATAGCAGGATGCAGGGATTAACGCTTAAGTATCAGGGCAAAATTGAATCTTAAACTTCTCGCATATTTTCATTTTTTTTGTTTTTAAAAAATATTTAGTTCATTATCTGATCTGGCACAGGACTTCCACACTGCTGTATTGTGCCAGGTGTCACATGAAATCATAACACTTGTGTCAGGCGGCGTAGATGAAGTTCAGGGGAGATGTGAAAGTGGTCTACGCTTGAAGGGGAATGTATGTTATATGACCAGAAGTGCCGGCAGTCGAGGCTGTCTAAGCGCTTCGCGTCATAGAAGCCTCCGGCAGAACACCAATGAGTCTGGGGGTGCATTGGTAAGTCTAGGGGACAGAGTGGCATTTCTAGGAGCATATAGCATATATGGGGGCAGAGTGGCATTTCTAGGGGGCATAAAGCATATAAATACGGTTTATAGCATATAGCCAATACGGTTTACATATATATATATATATAT
>VKOC01026089.1:0-29890 GCA_009364415.1 Spea multiplicata
TGCATGGGTAAAGCTTCATACCTGATGGGCTGCAGCGCTGGCTGTAGCGGCCCCTCCACTCAGTTTCTCCTCCCCCCTTCAAACCTAACAGCCTTCTCATTTAAGGCTTCCTCCCCAGTAATGAGCTTAGGAAGCCGCACCTGAGGGCTCCTGGGTTTGCTACCATGCCCGGCTGAGGAAACCAGGTGAGATATATATCCCATCAACCACTCTCCCATACACTTTACCACATATCCCCCCCCTCGACTCCAGACCAGAGGTCTGGACAGAGTCAGCGATCATACAGTACACCCTGGACAATGCATCCGCATTCCCATGTAATTTCCCCGGTCTATGCTCCACTGTAAATCTAAAATTTTGCAAGGAGAGAAACCATCTGGTCACTCGTGCATTTCTCTCCTTATTCTGTTTCATCCATGTCAGAGGAGCATGGTCAGTCACCAACACGAATTCCCGGCCCAGCAAATAATATCTCAGGGACTCCAACGCCCACTTTATGGCGAGACACTCCCTTTCCACTATGGCATAATTTTCCTCCGCTGGGGTCAGTTTCCTACTCAGGTACAGCACTGGGTGTTCTTCCCCATTAACCACTTGCGACAAAACTGCTCCCAAACCTGTAGCAGACGCGTCTGTCTGAACCAGAAATGGTTTCCTAAAATCTGGGGAAACGAGCACTGGCTGGTCACACAGGGCAGACTTCAGACTCTGAAAAGCCCTTTCTGCCTCGGGGTTCCACTTTACCATCACTGACTTACCACCCTTTGTTAAGTCTGTCAATGGTGTGGCCATGGAGGCAAAATTGGGCACGAACCGACGGTAGTACCCGGTTATGCCAAGGAAAGCCCTCACTTGTTTCTTTGTTACTGGCCTAGGCCAGTTCTGTATCGCCTCAATCTTATTGATCTGGGGTTTAACCAGCCCCCTACCAATGATATAACCCAGGTATCTTGCTTCCTCCAGACCCACTGCACATTTTTCAGGGTTTATGGTTAGGCCTGCATCACTAATGGAGTCTAACACGCCCTGTACCTTACCGAGGTGACTTTTCCAGTCAGACGAAAAAATTACCACATCGTCCAGGTAAGCAGCGGCATAATCACGATGTGGTCTCAAAATCAGATCCATCAGCCTCTGAAAGGTAGCAGGGGCCCCATGTAACCCAAATGGCATCACAACATACTGGAACAGGCCCTCTGGAGTGGAAAAGGCAGTCCTCTCTTTAGCCTCCTCAGTTAACGGTATCTGCCAATAGCCCTTTGTAAGGTCAAGTGTTGTAATGTACCTTGCCTTCCCAAGCCTCTCAACCAGTTCATCCACTCGGGGCATGGGGTACGCATCAAACTTTGAGACCTCATTTAATCTCCTGAAGTCATTACAGAACCTCCACGTCCCGTTGGGCTTTGGGATTAGCACTATGGGGCTTGACCATTCACTAGTAGATTCCTCAATAACACCTAATTCAAGCATGCGCCTGACCTCCGAGGATACCGCCTCTCTACGTGCTTCTGGTATCCTGTATGGCTTCAGGTTCACTTTACTGTGAGGCTCAGTTTTAATATGGTGTTTTATGAGGTGGGTACGGCCAGGTATGTCCGAAAACTTGCATCTGTTTTCCTGCAGGAACTCCCTCACCTCCTGCTTCTGGGGCACTGACAGTGCCTCTCCTATTGTTACTGGGGGAACTGGTTGCCCCACTTCTTTGACCCCTGCCTGGGTCGCCCCCAAAGACTCCCGCTCTTTCCACGGCTTGATCAGGTTTACGTGGTAAACCTGGAAGGGTTTTCTCCTGCCCGGTTGATGGACCTTGTAGTTCACCTCACTCATCTTCTCTACAACCTCATAGGGACCCTGCCACTTGGCTAAAAACTTACTTTCGACGGTGGGCACTAAAACCAGGACCCTGTCCCCAGGATTAAAGGCCCTCAACCTGGCAGATCTGTTATAAATTCTGCTCTGGGCCTCCTGCGCTCTTTGCAGATGCGTTTTAACTATAGGCATCACCGTCGCTATGCGCTCCTGCATCTGAGCCACATGTTCAATAACACTCCTATATGGGGTGGCCTCGGTCTCCCAAGTTTCTTTGGCAATATCTAACAAACCCCGTGGATGTCGGCCATAGACTAACTCAAAGGGGGAAAACCCTGTAGACGCTTGGGGCACCTCCCGGATAGAGAACATGAGGTAAGGTAATAGACAGTCCCAATCCCGACCATCCCTTTCTACCACCTTTTTTAGCATATGCTTTAGGGTTTTGTTAAACCTCTCCACTAACCCGTCTGTTTGAGGGTGGTACACTGAGGTACGGAGGTGAGTGATTTTAAACAACTTACACAGGTCTTTCATGACCCGTGACATAAAGGGCGTACCCTGGTCGGTAAGAATTTCTTTAGGGATCCCCGTGCGAGAGAACATGTAAAACAACTCCCTAGCAATATTTTTGGAGGCCATGTTTCTTAAGGGTACCGCCTCTGGGTACCGGGTAGCATAATCCAATACAACCAAAATGTATTGGTGTCCCCTAGCAGATTTGACAATGGGCCCTACCAAATCCATGGCAACTCTCTCAAATGGTACTTCAATGATGGGAAGTGGCACCAAGGGGCTACGGAAGTGTGGTGTTGGGGCACTTTTCTGGCATGTGGGGCATGACTCACAATACCTTTTTACTTCTTCATACACCCCAGGCCAATAAAACCTTTGGAGGACCCTCTCTTGTGTTTTATTAGTCCCCAAGTGCCCCCCAAACACATGGTTATGGGCTATGTCCAGCACCAGGTGTCGGTATGGTTTTGGCACCAGAAGCTGTTCCACAATTTCCTTGTTAACTTTGGTAACCCGGTACACTAGATCCCCATTCATGGCAAAATGCGGAAATCTCTGGTCAGCTTCGGGTTCCTGTGGTACCCCATTTACTACCGTGACATTTGCCCGTGCAGTTCCCAGAGTGGGGTCTCTCACTTGCTCGGTCCCGAAGTTACCCCGAGACATTTCTAAATCTAAGACCTGTTGGCCGGGTAGGGAAGTTTCTTCTTCTTCCTCCCCAGCTAACACCTGCAAGGGGAAAGAATCTTCACTATACACTTCCGGTGGGCCTACATCCTTTTCATCATGCCCCTTACTGGTATCATTGTTCCCAATGGCCGTCTCACCTGACCCATTATTTACAGGGAAGGTTACAGACTCTGCCGGAGTTTGTTCCCCAGCTGCAGAAACGTTCCCCCTTTTCCACAACTCCCAGAACAATGGGAAATCACGGCCTAATATAACCGCATGCATAAGTCTTTTTACGACTCCGACTTCGTAGGTCACAGTTCCAGATTGGGTCACCAACTTAATGGGGGCCACAGGGTAAGCTACAATATCCCCGTGGATGCATAGCACTCTTATGTGCTTGTTCGGCACGTAGTCCATAGTCACAAGGCCGGCCCGAACCAAAGTCACCAGGCTACCCGAGTCCAAAAGTGCCTTCACGGAGCGGTCACTTATCTTCACCATACAAAAATGCGGCTCAGTCTCTGATTCTGGCATGGCTGCACAAACAGGTTCTGCAAATAGGGACTGACGCCGACTAGCTTCACACACCATGGGCTCTGAGTTAAGAGGGCAATAGGCGGCTATGTGTCCCCACTCATGGCACCTCCAGCACTGGGGGGTCCCTGGCCTCTTTAGTAGGGGGCCCTTTCTAGGATTGTGGGGCCCCAGGGGTTCAGGATCAGTCTTTTGCCCTTGCCCAAACTCTAGAGCCCTGCTCTCTCTCACATTTTTCCATACACCTCCGGCTGGAACTCTCTTACCCAAAGATGTCGCGGGTCTGACGGTCTTGGAAGGTGTTGGTGCCGCAGGGACCTCACGGAGGAAGTCCTCGGTTGCTATGAACCTTTCCACCATGTTGACAAGCTGCTCAGCAGTTCTGGGGTCTCCATGTCCAACCCACCGTTGTAGCTCTGCCGGGAGGGCGCGGAAGTAGTGGTCCACTACCACCTTTTCCACAATCTGGGCTGGTGTAGTGGATTCTGGTTCCAGCCACTTGCGTACAAGATGAATAAGATCATACATCTGGGACCTGGCAGGCTTGTCCATGGTGTATTTCCAACAGTGGACTCTCTTGGCCCGAACAGCGGGCGTAACACCCAGGCGAGCAAGGATCTCCATTTTTAGTTTTGTAAAGTCCCGGACATCCTGCTCCCCGAGGTCATAGTAGGCCTTTTGTGGTTCACCAGTCAGAAAGGGTGCAATCACTTCTGCCCACTCTGCAACTGGCAGTCTCTCTCTCTCCGCCACTCTCTCAAATACGGTGAGGTAGGCCTCGACGTCGTCGTCGGGTGTCATTTTTTGTAAGCCCCGCTGAACAGCCCTCCTCACGTTAACAGTCTCAAGGGGGCTTCCCTCCACTCGTTGGGGCTGAGCCACAACAGTCTCTCTGAGCGCAGCAATCTGCTCCATTAACAGGCGATTCGTTTCCTGTTGTTGGGCCATAGTCTGCTGTTGCGCATGGTGCTGGGCTTGAAAAGCCTCTGCATGAAACTTTCGTTGCTGTTCCAAGGCCTGCTCATGTCTCAGGTTAGCCTGTATCAGCTGCTTTATCACCTCCTCCATCGTGCCGGATGAGCCTTACAGTGCTGCAGCTTTCACTCAGGCCATATGCTTCCGGCCCTTTAAATGTCCACAAAATTCAGATGCCGTGGTTTGTCTTGCCGTTGCTCCTAGCGGCACTGTACCCGCATTCTCCACCAATTGTAGGGGACAGCTCACGCATGGGGCGGCAATGACGGTATCCACACAGGTTTCAAACGTAATGGTGTTTATTTAGCTGTTGTGGTCACAGAGCACCGTGCAAACAAAAACAAACTCTAAGCCTGTCCGGCTCTAACTAAACATTAGGATACCTCTCTATAAGCATAAGGTCCGGCACAAAGCAACGTAACAGGTTGTGCATGGGTAAAGCTTCATACCGGATGGGCTGCAGCGCTGGCTGTAGCTGCCCCTCCACTCAGTTTCTCCTCCCTCCTTCAAACCTAACAGCCTTCTCATTTAAGGCTTCCTCCCCAGTAATGAGCTTAGGAAGCCGCACCTGAGGGCTCCTGGGTTTGCTACCATGCCCGGCTGAGGAAACCAGGTGAGATATATATCCCATCAACCACTCTCCCAACACTTTACCACAATATATATATATATATATACACAGACTCTAGCACTATAAATGTACACACACACACACTGACATGCACTATATATATAGTATATATTGTTAGAATCTATTTTCATGAGTAGTAAGAGCAGTGTTGGCTATATGTTCTTTTACTCATATGCCACAACTATTGAGCCACTGCTTAAAGAACAGGCTGGTACAATTGCCTTGTAGCCCATTGCTTAGGATAGAAAATGCAGGGTTTCTGTCATGCCCAGACGCTGTTGCAGAGTAGGACACTGTATTCCTACAAGAGAAAGCCGGTTGTTCACAGAAGAGTTCTTCACCCTTCAACCCGTTCTCCTTTGACATGAGCCTTTTGCGTTTGAGCGGCCCTGGAACTCCAAGACTGGGGACAGACTCTAAGGGTACACACGCAGAGTAGTCAAGACAAGTCATAGTCAGGAAACCAGTGTTCAGGTTAAACTAATTTAAATATTTAAAAGGAATGACATCATTCCATACAGGATCTACTCGTGGCCATCTTGTGAGGCCGCAGCCAGCAGTTGAAGCGGGCAGGAGCCAGGACAGACAAGAAGAACTCGGTGGATGCAGCCGTCAGAGGATCCTCCAGACAACATGGGGCGGAGGAGCAGAACAGAGGCACCGGCAGGAGCCCTACCTACCCCGTTGGCGGGCCAGCGAGTAATTAGCTGGTTCTGTCTTTTATAGAATACGCACATTTTCATACCGTATCTGTACTGTTAAGGCAAATGTGGTTTGACAATTATAATTTGGATTATATATGGTTTTAATTAAAAATAAAACATCTTCCCAAAATAATATATTCACTGGAATAATAGCTTGAAATTAAAATATACAGTATGTAATTAACTTTGACTAGGTTTAGTCAATACGCTACAATCTCTTTTAATATGTCCACTAAATTTTTATCAAGATAAAAAGTTATTCTGGTGTACTTTGACCAATGGAATTCATATCTTGGAAGGTTATTGAGCTTTCAACAACATTTTATTGCTTTGTAAATATTTGTATCACATAAGACATATTCAGCTTTAAATCTTTGCCTCAAAAATAATGTTTTATTCTATCTAAAGTTGGAAGCATGCTGTAGGATTGTCCAAAATGTCTTGGCACGATCGAGGGGACTTACTTAGAAATTCTGGACAATGTTATGCTTCCAACTTTGTGGGAACAGTTTGGGGAAGGCCCTTTTCTACTCCAGCATGACTGTGCCCCAGTGCAAAAAGCAAGGTATATAAAGACATTGTTCAATGACTTTGGTGTGGAATAACGTAACTGGCCTGCACAGAGCCCTGACCTCAACCCCATCAAACACCTTTGGTATGAACTGGAACGGAGAGTTCCAGCCAGGTCTTTGTGCCCAACATCAGTGCCTGACCGCACAAATAATGTACTAGATGAATGGGCAAAAATTCACACAGAAACACTTAAAAATCTTGTGGAAAGCCTTCCAAGAAGAGTGTAAGCTGTGATGGCTGAAAAGGTGGGAGGGACCAACTACATGTTAATGACTATGTATTTAGAATGTGATGTCATAAAAGTCCCTGTTGGCGTAATGGTCATGTCTCCCAATACTTTTGTCCATGTGGTGCATTTATTTGGCTACCATAACATTTGCGTTTTCTTGTTATAACTTCTGTTTGAGATGGATATATGTTTCAGCAATGAACCCAAGGATAACCATTCGACTTGTACATTCAGATTCCTACAAATTGCAAATTAACATAATTTTGGTAAATTTTGCAATTCGTACAAAGCCCTGAAAACAAGGCCAGACCCCCAACGAATCGGATAAAAATGAAGCGACATTCACTCACACTCTCTCACTTTCACTTACTCTCTCACACATTCACCCTCATTCATTCTCTCTCACACTCTCGAAATGTTTACCTACCTTCTTTGTTGACCACTTCTGCCAACCACTTCCGCATCTTCTTCTTCATCTTCTCCTTCGTCTTCTCCCTTCTCTTCTATCTTCAATCCTTAATCTTTCTTCTCCGTGGACATAACCCACCGGCAATTTCTGCACTGTGATGTTCTCCACGATCCGCTGTAACACCCTCGGTTCAGGTAAGGCCAAATTGACGGCAATTGCAGTGATGTGCTGTCGATTGGAGGATCAGGGTAATGGTGTCACCGCAATTACCTCAGTTCACCTAAGGGCAAAATAACGACACTTGCAGTGACATCCTCTTCCCCGATTGGAGGATCTGCAAGGATTTCACTGTAGCTCCATCATTTTGGCGGAAGTTGCTGCCATTTATGTCTGTGCAGATGCAGGCGAAAGAACGAAGATATCAGATTAAGGATAGATAAGGGAGAAGATGAAGAAGACGATGCAGAAGTGGTTTGCAGAAGCAGAGGTTGTCGGCAGAAAAGGTAGGGAAACATTTAGAGAGTGCGAGAGAGAGAGAACGAGTGTGAGAGAGTGAGTGGGAGTGTATGTGAGCAACAAAGTTTGTTCCCGAATCAAAAAGATGTTGCCCGAAAAATTTGTCCGAATCATTTTTGGCCCATTTACACATGTCTAATATCCATGTCATTACGAGAGAGTCATAAAAAGAAGCCACTATGCAACTCTTTTGCTAAATAATATGCCAATGTATTGCGTCACATAGATTATTTCATGAGCACATCACAGTTACAGTCACTTCTGCATGGATGGCTTCTTATACAATCATACATTTTCAATTTCACTTTTCCAATATTTGACCTGATGGAAAGTGTTTGGTTTTTTTAAACATAGCCCTTTAACACAGGGGTAAAGAGATATCAAACTAATGTTCAGCAATCACAAAATTATGGGCACTCTTGGATGTTGCACAATCTCTTTAATAAGCTTCTACTGTGTCCTGTGACAATTTACCCTAACATCAACTAGAAGTTTATAGTTGATATTTGATGCGCAGTGGTTAGACCTTGTAGATACCTTATGTGGTGGTGGAATTATGAGATACGTTCGCAAAATGTGTATGTGCATTGAACATTCTGTAAAAGTCTAGCCTTTAAACACATCATTGAATCAAGTCTAGTATTTCTAAAATGTGACACATTCGCCCCACAAAAGTATTTGACTCGTGATACCTACCGTGTCCGCCGCGGTCCCTCGCCGGTCTGCTACTGGTGGGCGGCGCTCGTCCTCTCAGTGTACGTGCCGCGCACACATCCTCGCAGTGTACTGTGCGCGCGGCACGTACACTGAGGGAAGTGCGTGTTGACACCTGATTACGTTCTCTCTGCCTATACCCTTTGTGCTGTGCTACGCTACCGTCTCTGCATAGTGGGTGCATCATCCATGTTGTCCTTGGTCCCGCATAACACCCATGGGCTCCAGGTATCATACTTTGTGTGATGATGTCTGATGAGCTCCAGGTATACATATGTTCTACTCCTGCAATCAAATCTGTGAAGGACAAACAAGATATTTATAAAGAGTGATTCAGGGACATTCCATTGGTTGCTAAGGTGACAACACAATTTTTATCAATTTGCAACAGAATTGCTCTTTAGAACTAACCCCCTAAAGTATTATTTTCTATATCCTTGAAGCAGTATACATTTCTGTAGGCATTTGTTTTTTGAGTTAGAACATTATGTTAAATCTATTTTGGTAGCGAAGGCCATGCATTGTAAAGAATCATAGGCTGGGGAGCAAGAACCTATAAAATATTCAGCCAAGTGATGTACTCATTTATTAATGGAGCAAGTGCAGGTGTAACAAAAAAACCTCAATAAATGTCAAACTTTTCACTTCAGTAATGATGCAGGTCAAACTTAAAAGTTGGTTATACTGCTCTGTTTGTTAAGGGTATTGTTCTTAATGAAGTGACATTACGATTTTCAATCACAAGCAATTTTCAACTTATTTATAAACCCTTTCCACAAAAACTGGATGGTGATCAAAGCTCTCTATTACTTTTGACCTTTCCCAAGGAGGAGACACACTTTGTTGATAAAAAAATGAAAGGTTGCAGTATTATTTAACAGCTAAATCCGAATTCCCTGTAGAGTATTAATGTACTATGTTCAATAATGTTGCTATTATTATATATTATATAATAATATTGTAAAAATGTACAATTTGCACTCTCAATCTCTTTTTAATGCTATATATATATATATATATATATATATATATATATATGCACTACAGAAACGTGATAGAGCTGGGGAATACAGACGTACTTCGATGTGGGCGTAAAAAGGTGCAAAATACCCCCACATTTTTCCATTATACGGCTATAAACAACAAATTACACTGCAACCTGAGTTTGTGCGGAATGCATTTTTTTGTAATGGAAATATGCTTGAACACAACAGTGACTCTTAAGGAAAGCCTAGTAGAAGTAGAAAAGTTCAGGTAGACTGCACGCTAAAGCAGCACCTCATTTACCTTGTTATGTCTGGTGAAGCAAACCACGAATGGTTTGGGATTGGGAGAGAAAGAATAGAGAAGAGGGGCGAGGATAAAGAAGGCTTTTTGCAAGGCTTTGAGGGCAGAGAGAGTTGGAAAAAAAAACTAGTAAGAGTAGAGGCAAAGGCTATGTTGACTGAGAAACAGTGCTTGTTGAATATGAAGTTAGCATCAACTGGCCTCAGCATTGCAGGAGGTGTATTAAATTGGGAAAGGGAGCAGCTGGTGCCAAACACCCACCATCACCAACAAGATGCGGAGTCCCAGTACTCAACTCTAATTCCCAGAAAACAAGCCCAAAGAGTTCACACTTATGCTCTTATGGTTAAGTACAAAATATATTTAGACAGTTTCATATAAAAATATTTCCCCATTTTTGACCGCTGGCAAAAGGGACATAAATCCTCCTAGTGGAACATCCAATACACACCACCCAATGATGCGATTACTAAATGCAATTAAAGTATCTGTTAAAAATTTGGATCTTGGAAAAATGTAGCATGGCTGAAAATTTGGTGTCTGCATGTTAAAGTACTAAAAATGGTACAAAACACATTCTTCTATAGTCTGGGGGGTTTTGGACTGTTTCTTTAAAGCATGTGCAATGCCTGTTTTGTCTCTGCTGTAGTAAATTTACAACCATTTGAGTAGGATGCATCACCCTGTTGCCATAGCCTTCGTCCTGTGATTTATAATTATTATTTATGGTAATTTTTACAACGTAAAGTGCACCAAACCTGTTCAAAGAAAATTAAGAAAATGTAAAATGGCGACATTGGGAAAAATCTGCATGGCGACAAAATCCTTAATGGGTTTTCAACACACTACCTTTCCATAAATGAGAATTGGACACGTCTGCATGAGTTTTGCCAGGGGGCAAGTATTTTGTTTGGCATCCATGAATTGAGACTCTGTGGCTGATAGTATACTTTAGTCTTCACCCTCTGAGGATACTGACACTTCCTTCTTCAGTTTAATAATCTTCCCAGGCTTTCTGGTTATTTTTTAGTTGGCCTCCAGTGGTGGATAAATACCTAAGACTCCCCTCCTTGTACCATGCAGTGCTGCTTATAATACATGACACTTCAGGGCGATGTAACACTATGTCACACAACTCTTACATACTACGTGCAGCCACATTTAACCTTCTGAGTGGCTTACACTTTACGTAGTAAATTCTCTATATATTTGTTCAGTTACAATGTTCATAGTGCAAATGTATGTTCCTTCTTGTGATATAATGGTAAAATATAGAAAAAAAACTATAAAATGAAATATTTTCGCAATGATTTTCCTATAAATGACCAACAGAATAGTAACGAACAGTAACAAACTAAAAATTTTCTTGGTCCCCACCCCCACGAAGTAAGCTTATTCAATATATACTGGTGTAACTAACAGTGGTCGCAACTGCAACAGGGTCTGTGCCTCTAGGGGGCCCGGGGCAACCCCTGCGATCCCTTGTTCCTTTCTCCTCGTACTGGTTCAAAATAGTTTAGAAACTTTCTAAACTATTTTAAAGCGCACAGGGAGACGTATCCAGGTCACATTTCGTCACGTGACCCAGCGGTGAAACCAGAGCCGGACATAAAGCTGCAGGAGTGCTGAGAGGCAAGTGGGGGCGTGAATGTATCCTTGTTTGTTTGCTTGTATGTATATATATATATATATATATATATATATATATATATATATATATATAAAAATTGTGAAAGAGGGAACACTTTTTTAACAAAAATCTCGCCGAACAAGCAATTGCACCTTACAATGTCGTGCTTTTATCGCCACTTAAAACACACTTTGTTTTTGTCAGCAGTCATGCATATTAAAAATAACCAACATATTGAATTGAATTCCCATGAGGCTCAGCCAGACATACTACTTCCATGATGCTGGCTGAGCATTATGGGAAGTGCAGCAACAGTAAAGCTGCAGATGCTAGCTGTAAACAAAAATTCCCATGATTCTCAGCCAGCCAGGTGTCCACTATAATGCTGGCTGAGTATCATTGGAAGAGTAGTCCACAGCAGCAGAGATTTCTTTTAATGAAAAAGGCTAATGTTAGCCTCCCTCCCAGGACCCTTACACACACCTGCCCATAAACACACTTAAACACATACACTGCCCTTACACACACATATACACGTACACTTCCCTTACACACACACACACATATACATGCACACTGCCCTTAAACACACATATACATGTACACTGCCCTTACACACACATACACGTACACTGCCCTTACACACACCCATATACACATACACTGCCCTTACACACATACATGTACACTGCCCTTAAACCCACACATGCATGTACACTGCCCTTACACATACATGCATATACACTGCCTTTACACACAGCTAACAAATACCTATACTGCTCTTACACACACCGGCCCATACACACACACACACACAAGATTACAAACACATACATACACATACACTGCCCTTCCCTGCCCTTACACCCCTTTCTCCCCATCTCTTTCCTCTTCCACCATCTGGCATCCTTCTGCCTCCATCCGGCATCCTGTAGTTGGAGTGTGAGGTCTGTCACCTCCCTCATCACTATTGCCGCCGAGCACAGGGATGACATCATATAATCGCGATCGGCATTATTTGCCGGCAGGTAGTGATTAGGGAGCAGTAAAGCAAGGTCTGATTGCGATCTCCCATCTAGCCTGCAGGCTGCAGCCCCCCCACAGCTGCACCTGAGGTGAGTATCGCTCTCGCCTCACCCTTCCTCTGCCCCTGCAAGGCATAGGCGGGACAGCGGGACAGAGACATATATATATGTATGTGAGCATGGATGTGTAAATAGCTGTGTAATTGTGTGAGAGCATGGATGTGTAATTGAGTGTGTGTGAGCATGGATGTATAATTGAGTGTGTGTGAGCATGGATTTGTAATTGAACTATAGATCAGCTGGCATCATTTTTTTCTGACTGATAAACAGCCCTCACTATACATAAATGGTACACACACATAAAGGAAGTGTTGTGTGATCACATCATCTGGCATGATTTTTGGCGTGGGTAAGATGAGTGTCGGTTCCCGAGGACTGTACCAGCAACCATCAGGTAGCGGTGTGCACGGGCACGCCCACTGCTACTTTATTCTTGACATTCCATGCCAACAAGATAGGGTTTTAGGCACTTGTTTTCCTGACGCCATGGAGGTTTTAAGGGGTTAAGCCAGGCTCTTTGTAAGGTTCAAAAATGTAATTACCCTCATTTTGGACTACTTCTAGATCTGCAAGTATTTTTATTCATTAATATTTTGGCTTATTATGCATTTTTTCTGTATATGTACCGAATGTGTATTTTGGGGACATTGCTTCTTTTTGGCTTTCTAAATGCACATTCCTTTCCTTCTGATCGTCTTGTAGCTTTCCTGAAACACTACCATCTTGACACAAGCACTAACCCACCCACCTACCCCTCTGGTTTTTTTGTATACTGGAACCACTTACCCCTAATTACTGCAATACTACTCCCTCTTCTTTTGTTTCAGTTACCCATATTATTCCTTTAGATTGTAATCTCACGAGCGGGACCCTCATAAGCCCACTTTTTTTGCCCGGGCCTTTGTGTAAATTTACCATAAGGCTAGATAGCAAGCTCAGGGTCAGGGTTCTAAACTTCTGTTGTATCAATATGTATTAATGTATATTTGTTATGTATGTGTTTAAATTGCTTAAATTTGACAGCGCTGCATAATTTGTTGACACTTAATAAATAAATGGTAATAAAAATAATAATAAGAAAAGTTGGTAGGCATGCTTTCTCCTTTCAGGTTTACTGAATGAAAATTACTTTTTCAAAAAATGTATTGCTAATTAGCGTCATCTGACAGTGTCATTCCATCTCACAGCTCATATAGAAACCGTAGTAAAATGAATTACCTTTAAGAGTATTATAGTTTGGGCAAAACTAAATTTAAAAGTGTTGCTTAGCAACGCCATAGTGTTCCTAAGCAAAGCACATGGCCGATTCCTGGACATGGCTGCCATCTTGTGGAATATTGGACAAGTGCATATTTTTTACATTCTTTGTACCTACCACGATTAATCAAGCTCTGGTTACTGATAATGAGGCCTTTCTGGGCATTGGTCCCAGTCCAGTCAAAAAGAGTAATGGGCAAAAGAAGACTTTAACACACACGCTAGCATGATTAATTTCTTCATTGAATTTATAGCATTATCTGCAATTTTTATACATTTTTATAACTTCAACCTTAGGAAGTATAAACAGTAATATATTATCCTGTTTCAAAGATGCCTTTATAAAATAGCTTTGTGATTTTTACACAGATTTTGCCACTCAGGACCTCTGCCCGTAAAAGAGTTTTCATGATGTTAGTGCACATAACGTTTGTAAGGTCTATTCACAACACATTTGCAGAAAAAATTATAGTCTCAACTCATCAAACTTTTAATGGAGGGATATCCCTGCTGCAAGATGGGCTTACCTCAGGGCTGGTTTTCAGCAATGTCAAGCCATTTGACAACTAGGCTGATTTCATGGACAGCCTGGTAAGATTGGATTTTCAGTATACCAAGGGTATTTCCCTCCATCTCAACTTGAGATGTGTATGGTACCTTTGTAAATGCCACCAGTAAGTTGGCCAAGTTTTTGATATACAACTGGGCCTAGAACACTTCAAATTGAACATTGAGCCAAATGTGGTAGGCATCAGTTTTGTAGGATAATATGCCATTTACCTTTATTACGCACAACAGCAGAGAGCAGGAATCGAATCTTGAATCGAATCTACCAATTAAAAAAATTTCCTTAAAATGTTAAAAAAAAATAAGACAACATTCAAGATTTTTACATGTGTTTTAAATAAAAACAATATGGCTGGTGCAATGCCCTGGTCTACTCGAGCTATACCAACACTTCAAAACATGTGTTATTTAAATAATCAGCCAGATCCAGAATACAATAAAAACATAATAATGAACAATCCTGGTCCATTACAGCCCCTTATATATTAAAAAAAAACAATAGCAAAACGATAAATTTTAAGATCAATCAATTTGTTGTAATCTCAGACTCATTAAGTGTACAAATCTTTGCTCAGTCCTAATACTGACATGCTTTATAATTGCATATATGTAAAATATTCTGTTAATCCTTTAGTATATCATTGTCCCTCTCAGAAGGAATGTTTTTCGCAACCTCTATGCACCATAACCAAAGTTGGATGCCCAAGGTCGACTACTTCTGTACCATATGGGGGGACCTTTGTATTGTCAACTAGAGTGTCCATATTTTTGTAGATAAATGTCCATTAAGTGTGTTAACCTGTGTTCCCTTTCAGAAAATAGATATTTAAATAACCACAATGTATACATCGCAGCCCATAGTGACAAGAAACTTGATGTCCACACGTAGAAGGAAAGTTCTATTTTAGGACTTTACAAAAAAAAGAAAACAAATCATAAAATCTATAGAATCTTTCTTTCCACATCATAAACCTAGTCTCTGTTGAGATATTTCAAAATTTAGGTTTTTGTGCTGTAGAACTTCCACTGTAAAAACATGGGTTTTAGAGGACACCAAATTGAAAGCCACTAAGTATTGCCGAAATAACAGCAAATAAAACAACCTCTAGATCTCCGAAAATACTCTGCTTGTACTGGTGTTTTTTGTGCAACCTTCAGTCTTATCTATAAACCATATATATATAAACCAAAATAGTAAGCAATGTTTGGATTCTCACACTTTAATAGTATTTAGACTGATGCCATGTAGCGTTTGAAAATCATTTGTGTCTTAAAATGTCCTAATGTCACCCTGAGATCTGCAAACTAAAGATATGTCAGTGTTTCATGTTGACACATTAACTTGTGAGTTTCAATGTTAAACTTGAGATGAAAAAAGAACCCTAACAAGGGTGGATTGAGGGTGAACTTGGAACTTCAAAGCGAGCGTCTGTATGTACGGCCGCTGGCTGGATATGCACAGCAGCACGCTATGCTCTTACATCAATAGAGCAAGCGGCTGCATGCATCCAGCCCTTGGTCACACATTAAAGCATCACATATTAAAGCATAAAGAGTTCCATATAGTTAATAAAGTTTATTTTACTGAACAAATACTGCAGAACATTCAATATGAACAAATAACAACACTTCTACTGATAGTTATTACCATAGGAGATCCTTGGGTTTTTGCCCTTACACTCCTCGCCCATTTCCCCTTTAAATTGAAGGGTTTCCCCACAAGGTCAGCAAGAATACCCGCAAACTTCAGCGGTAATGCCCACCAACGTCAGCGGGACCACCAACATCAGAGGGATCACCTTTCCAAAACAGCAGGCAGTCCTGGCCGCGTCCCGCAAAGGGTAGGCTCCGGCTAGCTGGAGCCCACAAGTTCCCAGGTATGGTTATTACTATATTGTCACATGAAATAAAACGTACAAAATTGTGTGCTCACATTTTCCATGGAGCATGTACTGCCTGCGATTAGATGATTACAGGTTAAATAACCTAATTAATTCACACAGTTAGTAAATGTTAAATGCTGTATGTTAGAGGTGGCTTACTGCTCTAGCTTTAGTATCTATTTTATTGTCCAACCTCTAAGGCCACAAAAGCTGTTGACACCTATTGTTAGAACAAGAGATCATGGGCCTAAACTAGGCCAGACGCTTAGATGTAATGTAAGGTGCAGCAGAAGTATTAGAGGCTAATACAATGAGGGAATTTATGCATGCATGGAATAGGCATAAAGGTAACCTGAATCTAAGATGAGACCACAGACTGATTAAGATCTTTACATAAAAAGGGCAGACTAGATATACCAAATGGTTCTTAGTTAACATCAAAATTCCGTGTTACTCCAAGTACATAGCTGGGAGGTAAGTACACGGCTGTTCCTGTCCAAACATTTGGTAGGTGCATTATTGTCTACGCCTGGCTTCTAAGGGTGCCATACCTCTCCCCAGTGTCTTTTTTAGACCTCTTTTCAACCAAAATCCCTTTGTCCCTCTCGTCTTCCCCTATATGTATAGGAACAGCAAAAAAAAGTTAAATTCCTTTCCCAGTTGCATAACTATCAATAGATCACAAAGTCACATAAAATGAAATCTTTTGGAAAAAATAATGCTTCGTATCTGGTCATTGTGCACACGGCATAGTTCTCAAACCTTCAAAATGTGGCTAAGGCTGAAGCTTACTTAGCTGCATATCCATAAACATGAGGATTGACCAGAGATGAAGGGAGAAGCTAAGCTCTCTGTAGAGAATGCAAATTTGGAATAATAAAATAGCTGCTGTTAAAGCCATTGCTGTAAATGAACCTACCAAGGAAAAAGTGATTTTTGTTCTTGTTCGTCTGTTTATGCACTGAAATAAGGATCTTTTTTGACTCAACAAACAGGTTTTTAAAGATTTTGTTTGTGTGTATGTGTAGGGGGAAAGAAACATTTTAAAGAGATACTCCAGCCATCATATGGACTTTTACCCATTTGTGACTGATGACTTACCAGATATGTATTGAAAAAATGTCTGTACAGCACCAATGACCTACATTGCCACAACCGTGGGGTCACCAATGTTGCTGTCCTCTCCATGATATGAGTATTTGGTGTACAGCAGATCCCCAGCACTGCGGATAGAGTCATCTGACAAAGGCAATGCTTGTTCTGGAGCTGGAGAACGATAGAGAACAGCAGGGGCTTCACAAGTGGGGCTACTAGGCCTGACCCCCGAGTCTCAACTTCATAGCCTCAAATGGAGACTTTGGGGCTAAAGCATGCTTTTGCCCCAGTATCTCTAATAGGGGCTATGGACCGCTGGGGAGGTCACAGATCTCCCTCTAACTGACCTCGAAATAATGCCGGCCTCCGGGATATAACGCCATTTATTATTTATTATTATTCCTCTAGTTCCAATACATATGCTGCATAGAGGAATAAGGAAGCATACACTTCTCAGTCGACTTTAAAGTTTGATATAATAATCAACGTTACTATAAAAGGGGACATTTTACATCAAGCACCTCTTGAATGGAAAAAAAAGTAATAACAGATATATAAAGGAAGGCTCACCCTACTGACATTCGAATTAAATTAATTCACCTTTGTGATTTGGTTTAACAATGGTGCCTGTGGTATTTCATTCCATATCATCAAGCATCCATATCTAAAGGAGAATTGAGATCTTTCATCTGTTTTTACATAGTTTTCCCACTGAGTCAGAAAAAAAGATAATGCAAACTAAATCAACTATTGTGTGGCCATTCTTACAAATACAGCTTGATTTCATTTTGCAGCTATGTAATTTACTCAGTTTTCAAGAAGCCTGCAAGGTAAAAAAGTGATATTTCTATCACTTATATACATAACTGTAATGTACTTTCACACTCTTTATAACAGAAGCTATTAACACTGCAACACCTTTACATCACTTTGTGTCTGTAAACCCCACAGCTTATTGTTTTACATTTTGCATTTCACTTTTTGTGTGGTGTTTTTTCACATTTTAACAATATTTTACCATTATTTTAACCATTTCACAGTTTTTTGTTATATGTCCATACAAGACAAATGCACATATGCAAGCACGAAAATAGCAGCAACCAGTATAATGGAAAGCAAATGTTTATGAATATTCAATCTCATGTCTGTTCAAATATGTTTATGAGGAATGCATAAGGGTGTTCCTCTAATTGGAGTAATGGATGCAATCAGACATGTATTGACCTCCCACGCTGCCCTAGACCTGACCTAGGACAGTGCCCCCAGCCACCGTCTGAGTCTTCCCTCCATTAAAAGTCACGCCATGATTTAAGACATCGTTAGGGCATGATATAATACTCCTGCGCTCCATGTCCTAGAGGTGCACAGTGCCTTCTAATGCTGTGCTGAGCCAATTTAAAATAGTCTAGTCCAATGGGCCAGTTGGTGAGATCGGCCCATTGCAATTTATATATATATTGCAATTTACCCCAATCACCAGTCAACACCGATGTTGGAGTAAAACAGGAACACCGATGTTGGAGTAAAACAGGAACTGGTTTATTGAACAATACACAGGTTTATATGCAGAGCAAAATCAGAACATGAACAAAAACATGATTAACTTAGAAACACAAGACACGGTCTAGACAGCCTGGCACTAGAATCTGGTCAGCATAGCCAGCTATAACCATATGCTCATAATGTCATTCTTTCCATAGTGATTACGCAGGGCCCCGTGGAGCTAGGACAGCGCAAACTGGTACACATATAGCTTGAGGTTCCTAGGCGGGAACACCCTGGGTTTGGGAGCCGATTGTTTGTGTTGGAGGGCTAGGGGCTGTTTCAACAGGAACACAAGAGTTTATGTGAAGAGGACTTGATGAGGAGCCACATTTACTGTTGATCGTGCCATTGAATCTCTGTCTGGTGTAAACAGCCATGCCTGGCTTCAATAAAGTGAAATCACAATACTCCTTTGCACTCCTATTCCCATGCATTTCCCTAAAAATAAGATTCAGCAGAAAGACATACCATGCCACTGAGTATAACTATCTTGACTACTGAAAAGGAGAGCTATTTAAACACAATTCGTTTTATAAATGTTTAAAATTGTGTACGTTTTAAAAATATCTTATTTTCCAAGAAACAGTATTGTAATACCGCTCATTACCTTTCAGCAGTAATGGAAAGAGGTATTTTTATATAGAGACGTAATAGTTAGGATTGGGGATAATTTTTACATAGAGACGTAATAGTTAGGATTGGGGATAATCTGGAAAATGACAGTTCCCTTTTATATGGTTCAATATTTGACGCAACATTTTTGTTTAAAGTGCATGTAACAAATTAAAGTATATTTTCTTATATTTATATAAGATTTAAGGATAATGATTTTGAAAGACTGAACCGAGGCTCCTTCCTAACCTCATTAACCATGTAACTACTTGCAATAAGAAAACCAAGCCATTCCCTTATTTTGTAAAAGTAAACGTAGGTTCCAATCAAAGGCACGCCTGAAAATCGTTTTGGGATTTCCATTGTACCATTGTCATGTATTTCTAAATTACTTCATGCCTAAGTCATGAAGAATATATCTTTGGTGGATAGGAATACCTGTCATTGAAGTGGATATCTTAAAACCCTTGGGGTTAAATTGTGAAATGTTTCTAGTGCGTTTGATATATGAGCTTCACATGATACATAAAAGGTCAAGGTACAGTGCCAGGAGCTCTGAATAGGAGTTTCAGATGTAAAAATAATGCATTTGGCAAGGGACCTAATCAGAGAACCATATTAGGCACTCTGTGGAGAACTCATGTCAACAATTCAACTATGTGTGTTCTTACGGGGTATTCTGTCGAGGTTTTACAAATGGATTTTTTTGTCCTTACAATTTCAGGACCTTGTATGGGCTTTTAAGTAGAGAGGAAATGCATAAATGTATCCAGCAAATGAAGACTTTTTCAACATTTAATGTTTATGGAGATACATTTTGTATCAGATTCTACACCATACAGCAATTTTTCAAATCATTCACAAATTATTATTTTTCCTTTGTTGTGTTGCTAGTGCTGTAACCTAACAAAGTAAAGTAAAATATATAGTGTTGCTGTGGGGATCAATAAAAGATTGACCAGATCCAAGTAATCTCTTGTATATGTTGTGCTGAATGTTAACTTGTATTAATAGAAGTGTGCCTAAAAAGTGGAGCAAAAAACAAACAAAAATGGGAAATAAAATGAATTTAACAATTCCCCCCTCAAGTCTAAATGTTTTCATGGAACCTTTCCTAGGATCACCAAGAGAAGGCAGCTTATAGCCTACAGAAGTTAAATGGCCCAATAATTAGTAGCATAAAACATATAAAAAAGTCATACTATCCAGTCCCATCAGACACACATTTATCAAAATCCCTTATTACTCTAAGCATCTTGATAGCTGTATGTGGAATTGGAAGTAAAATGTATACAAAAAAAAGTTTTAGAAAGTGACCATACCTGGAACTCTATGGCTTTGACCTGAAGTCTATAGGTATAGCATTGCTTCTCGAGTCTCTGAGTTTATATCAACGTTCTTTACCCATCATCCATTAAAAGTGTCACGTTGCAGGTAGCTGGCTGCTTTCAACAACTCCGAGCCTGTAGTTTCATGTTTATCTAACTTATACCAAATAGTGGTCGAGTTAGCATGTTTTTGGGCTAGCAAAATGCAAGTGACACGCAACATCATAAAAGTTTTGACTTTCCATGAGTGTAAACCCTTCATTTGCAGACTTGCATTGACCTTTTCCTACAAACAAATGGCGTTGTGATGTCCTATGTACACTATATGGACAAAAGGATTGGGACAATTTACCATTAAACCAACAGGGATTCTTATGACATTGCACTTTAAATACATAGATTAGACATTCATATGTAGTTGGTCCCTCTTTAGCAGCTACAACAGCTTCTACTCTTCTGGGAAGGATTTCCACAGGATCTTGGAGTGCTTGTGTGGGAATTCTTGGCCATTTATCCAGTAGTGCATTTGTGAGGTCAGACACTGATGTTGGATGAGAAGGTCTGGCTTACAATGTCCGTTCCAGTTCATCTTAAAGGTGTTTGACGGGGTTGAGGTCAGGGCTCTGTGCCTGCCAGTCAAGTTCTTTCACACTGAACTCATCCAACCTTGTTTTTATAGAGCTTGCATTGTGTACTGGGCATAGTCATGCTGGAATGGAAAAGGCCCTTCCTCATACTGTCCCCACAAAGTTGGAAGCATTGGATTGACCAAAATGTCTTACTATGCTGAAGGGGACATATTTATTTAGAATAGGCTGTCATACAAGTCCCTGTTGGTGTAATGGTCAGTTTATATAGTCATTATAGGGTGTTATGCAACAATGCAACTTTAAGAAATGTAATTTGGTGTAGTTAGTGTTGTTTTGTTAAAACTTGGACTTTATAGTAAGTCCTTTAAATTCCAATTATTGTCATTTGTAACCAACATTTATAAGTGGTCACAGAGCCCATAAATTAGTTTTAGAACTATTTTTATCACACAAATTGCAAATTAACTTTGTAACAAGATTTACATTTGAACCAATTTCATATGTCATCATGTCAGCTAACGATAAGCTTGTGTCCTTGATTACAGCCTTATCCATTAATAAACTCATATATTTTGCTAACTCACCATAAAATTGGTTATTTAGATCTAAGATTAATGAATGCATAGTGGAATATTTTTTGTTTGTGTATATATTTTCTTTTTAACTAATCCAAGATGCAATATAACCAGTTGGATATCTATGTTTGTCTGACATTAAAACATTTAAGATCAAATACAGCTGATGGATGAAAACCCTAACATACAGTATTTTGTGAATTCCTGCTATACAAAGCTTTGTATTTTTTTGTTTATGACAGAAAGAAGCCCCTTTGTGACTCAGTTTAGCCTACTTGTAATTGCAGTGGCCTCTTTAACCTAGGTGCTTAACCCATTTGTTACTTACTAGAGTGCCTTTCAAATTTTGTAATTTTTAAAAAAAAAACATTTCTGTGGTTTTTGTGTTTAGCTGTAAATTTCCTCATTTAGTGTACAAACACAAATTATATATTGGATTTTTTTTCAGGACAATAAAGGGTCTCTTTAGGTACAATTATTTTGATCATATCAAATAATGTTCTAGTGTTTTCTGATTTTTATTTGAAAAATATTTTACTCTTCTACAAAAGCTAATGTATAAAAATAGATTTTACTGGATAGTATGACTTCTTGCGTTTAGAAATACCCAATATTTTTATGTCTTTTGCAAGTAAGTAGCGTATTGCTATTTTATAAAATACCCCATCACATTCTACACAACTTTTTCTTATTTATCTACTTTGGGGGGGGATGAAAGGGTTCTTTTTATTGTATATTTATACCGGAAGGGACACAAAGTGTATTGGCACCTATTTTAAATGTTAAGATTTGTATTGTTTATCTTTACATTTTTTTTTACATGCTTTCACATTTTCTTTGAACTGTATGAATCACATTATGATGTCATGGGGACATGACTAGAATTTTTAGTTTTTTTACATTTAATATTTTATTACATTTTTATTTATTCTTTAAAAAAATAGTTTTATTTTTTTATATATATTTTCTGTTTATAGGGCTCCATAGCTCTGCATTGCTGATTGCAGTACCTTTGATCAGCCTGCAGGTGGTCTCAGGAGGGTCTTTTTTACTTTGTTTCCGACCAGTCACCATCTTGTGAGAGGTATGGTGCTTTTAAATATGGTGCTTGCAATCACTTTTTAGTGTTTTTTTTTGGTGTTGCTGAATACCTTGATATAGAGGTATTTCAAGCAACACTGACTGGGCGAAGTTAGATATATTTGATAATTTCTTAAGCCCTTCACAGCAGCAGGGCACCGCCATATTTAAAAGACATACTGCCTTTCAATATGGCGAATGTGATTGCTCTGGAGAGCAATCACACAGCACCTGCTGCAAAGTGTTTTGGTATCGCTGAATGCCTTTATATCGTTGATCGCTCCTTTAACCACATGACACACCAGGCACTTTAATTATCGTTAACTGCATGTTTTTCCATGACGGGCCTGGCAATAAGAGGTTAAAATGTATACACCAACCCTTATAGGCATATGATAAGAGTGTTATCGTTAATATTTATATCACACAAATGCATAGGGGAATTCCTCAGACGCCTTTTCCTGCTAAGGATGGTGCAAATGCAAGATACCTGCTGGCTGTAGCTAACAATATAGGTTTGGGGAGGATTTTTTGGCCAGTACATTGGCACGTTCAGTGATAGTGCAGTTGAGATGCAGTTATATTTTGGTGATTCTACATATCCAAATGCTAATCACACTTAAACAGTATTATATTGAATACTATGGTTTCAATTTCTGCTGTTATAAGAATTCATAATAAATAATTACTACAGCTATGTGGAAGACAAGTGCCCAACCCCGACATAAGCAGGGCATAATAAAAAAAGATAACTGTTGGCCCTCAATGGCAGTACTTAGAGAAGTTTATTGAGGATGGTGAGTTTTATTTGGCCAAATGGAAGGTTGGAGAAAGGTTCTACCTCCCTAATCTAATGCATGTGGCAGAAGACCAATATCCATGTAGATACAATCCATTTATAATCCACAATAACTAGCAGCTGTGTGAGGTCTGGACATTTACAACATTTCCAAGGAATAAATAGTAGCCACTACCTTGGAAAGCGCATTACCCTTCAATTAACAGCCAAACACTTAAATATTAAATGGTTGATTGCTGATGACTATGAATCACCTACAGTGTTCCATCATCAGTAGTAATTTTCATGCAGGGCTCAATAAAAGTATTGCTTTTTCCTCGTACAAAATGAGTTTCCGCTATTGAAGAACTTTCAAGTACTTGTTTATAAATAAATAAAACACACACAGTTTGCTTAGTATTTCTTGTTAGGGGTGTGTACTTCTGATTAGCAGTAAATTGAGAACAATTAGCATTAGCATTTGAGTGGATGGTGAGGAGGCAATTATGTCATTTAGCAGCTGTTAACTGGTGGTAATTATCTGCAGGCCATTGTTTTTACAGATTTCATGTACATGACTGAAATATCCAAAAAATAAAAACCCTTTTTTAATAAACTATTATTCAAATGCTTTCGAAAATTTAATCTGAAAGTACTGGCACCGTGTCAAGCTCCTTTATGAAGATTTCTCCTACTCTTCATTATTTTTAAGAGGCTTACATCTTTTATTAGTCAGCTCCAGTCCACTGAATTCTCGAATGTTGTTTTAGTAAATGTACGTATAATCTTGTATTCCAATATGTAGATGTCTAAATGAGAGGCTGGCCAGGCTCAGGACATAGGAAAAAAAACATTTCAATATTTAATTCTGCCCATAATTATTGGTGCTCGTTAAGCAATTACGTATTTTGTGCACTGGGGTCCCAGCTGTGATTGGTGATACGGTGATCACGTGACCTAGAAAGGAGGCTATTGGTTTCTGCCTATCGTTCTCATTACTACTTACCCATGATGATGTTCTATGTTGTCACAGCGGGCCGCTATTTTTATGATGAATAGGATATCATGAAACTGAAAACAATTGAGGTTACAATGAAGGTTATGTATCCTGTGGGAAACAAGTCAGGTTGGCTGCCATTAAGGACATTCTAATCTAACTCGTTTGTTTCAGATGTATGAGGATTGTTTAAGCAAAAATAGGATCATCCAAAAATAATCTGCTGCAATTTTGGAAGCCTTCCAGAGCCTTGTTTCACCTAACAGCAAGCCTTTCAGCCATGTGTAATCAAGAGCATACCAAGAGGACAAAATATTGTTTAACAATATTATTAAAGTATTATTAAAGAGCCGATGTATATTCTATGTGTAAACGTTGGGAAATCTGCTTATACATATTGTGCGTCAAGGTGGTTTTTGGCATTGCAATTCTTGCACTTGCAGTACCTTATAGTTCACTCTGATGTACCCTAGTATGCTGCTTAGTCCCCCACAACATTTATTGCCCCCAACCATCTACCTAATTCTCTCCCTTCCTGTCTCCCTGTCTCTGTTCTCTCTTACTCTCTTGCTGGCAACTCTTTCATCTTTCTTTAATGTCCAGAATAATTCCCATTATGCCCTAGTCAATCCCTCACTGCAATATATTCTTTTATTATACCAACAAGGAATAGCCACATTAACCCTTTGCTTTCTACAACCACTGTGGGCACAACATATTTTGTGAAATGAGTATTGTGTATAAACACTTATATACCACGCAGATATACATAGAAAAGGATCTATAGGATTAACATTGGGAGAGAAAGAAAAAAATACAATATATGTTCAATATGAAGTATGATTCAGACAAACCAATAAAGAATCATTGGATAGCCTGCATTTAGTAATAAAAACATACAATATCAAGTGAATGCATTTTGTGAGAAACTCTGGATGCTGATTTAATTGGGGTACATTGATCTGTCTGCTGGTTATCGGGTATGCATATTAGAGAAAGAAAGAAGGATGGGATGAGAGAAAAGAAGAGAGGAAAGAAAGACAGAATAGAGAAAATTGAGAGTTGAAGAGAAAAGAGAGATGTAGACAACAACATTACATGCATACAAACACTAAAACATATACTCTCACACTAACACACCCAGACACACAAACTAACATATCCAGGCACTAACACACACTCACACTAGCACATATATACTTATACTCACACCCTGATGCTCACACATAGCCAGACACACACCAACACACCCAGACACTCACATTAACATACTCAAGCACCTACACTAAAACACCTGGAGAATCACACTAACATACACACCCAGACACTCACACTAACACATACAACCTGACACACAAACACACTAACATATCCCAGCCGCACACCAACACACCCAGGCACTCACGCTAACGCACACACACACAGACACAATAACACACATTCACCAACGCTCACATCCAGTCACTCACACCAACACAGACAACCAGGCACACACTAATGTACCAGGACACAAACACAATAACATACAAACACACTGAGACACTGACACTAGTGCACAGACACAAGCTAACACATACAACCAGACATTCACACTAACACAGCCAGACACTAACTCATTCACTAACATAAACTCACATGTACACACTAAGGCAACTTACTTACCCTTAGTGAAGCCTTACCCTGTCTTTAATGCAGAATGCAATGTTACATGACCCTGCTGAACCCCACCTCCGCCACCAGCCCAGCAGTTTCCAGGACATAATGAAGAAGTCCAGAACTCTGGAATTACCCCTTTTATTCTTGGACGGATGGAAACCCTAGTAGCAACAGACCTAATAAAATTGCCATGAAGAATCAGCTCAGAGAAAGTCACCCAAATTATCACATGACATTTATTGGAACAAAATAAGATAAATAGATCCACATAGGACTGTTAAATGTCTTATGACTTATTTTTAATTCCGTGGGACTTTCTCTTTAATATAAAGCACATTTATGTATATACCTATATATGTAATAGATTTATATAAAAGTATTAATATGTTGGCAACTTATCAAATGGTTAATTTGCAAACAGCTATTGTTATTACACATAGCCTAAAAAAATACTACACCGCTGTAAAAAAAAAAATCAAGATCCCACCGCTAAAACCATATAAGTTATGGTTTTAGTCTTCTGTAGTTAGTCATCTACTTAGTTTATTGGTTAATGATTCACCAAGTTCCAAAAAAAAACTAAATTTGGAAAAATCTCTTATTTATTGTTTGTAAGACTCAATGGGTTCCTATAAAAACTGTGCAGAGACAGAGCTGTGATACCTCTAGTTGTGAGCCTTAGAAGACACCGAGGCCATGGTTTTATGTTGTGTCCCTGGGCGATGATGTTTGGGTCTCCATTTATACAGCAGTGTCCAGGAGTGGTTTTCAGTGGGTCAAAATGAGAAAAGTTTCCTAAAAGTTCTGAGTCAAGCAGGAATACAAACAGTGGTGTGTTAATACGCAGAACTACACATTACCTCAGTCCTGCTGCTGCATACCATACACAATCTGTGGGTAGTTTGGTGAACGACTTTTAAGAGCAGAGGCGCAAATACATGCAAAGGAAAACACAAAATAAACAGTAAAAGTGTAGTACATTTAACCCTTCAAAGTGACCAATAGAATTCTTCTTTATCCACTCACAAAAATCACATGAGTTCATCAAAAACAGTTCTTTAATTCGATGATTCTAGATTAGATAATAATAAAAACATCCATATATATATATGTACATTGTGAAGAGACACTTACAATGTGTGTTGCATAGTTCTATGTACAAAAAACGTACAAATGGTTAAAAGCTCTTCTTCAAGCTGTACAATTCCTCTATGTGTTTCACTGCTATTACCCAGCTTCTTCAAGTATTAAATAAATTACATAAAAAAGCGCTAAAAATTCCAGATTTCTCTTGAAGAAGAGCTTTTCACTTGTTGGATACTGTTTATATTATAGTTTGGTTAACCCCCTATTATGTATTCTATATAGGCAGTTAGCTTAGAGTTGCTGGTGTGTGTGATATCTGGCCTTGTCTACCTGTGTGCTATCCTACTAATGATTTGCTTATACAGTATAAAGATACCTGATGTCAGAGGCGTAACACAGAATGCCTTGCCAAAACTCCCCCACTCTACCTTACGGCACCCCATGTTTGTATCCTGCTTTGGATCTAAACAGCCATATCTCAGGATGCCTCATCACATATGGGTGTAAAATCAATTCTCACTTGCGTGCAGTTATTCCATGGAGCAAATAACATATACTGAGGCGCTGAGCTTGCCTGTTTTTATGCCCACAGGCGACAAAACTACTAAGCTCCTGGTATTTATGGGTTTAATAAATGACCAATATGAGTTGCAAAGGCCAATGTTCAGTTAATTAGATACTCCAGATGTTTTCCCAGCGGACTTCATATGGGCGAGCTTGACATGTATTATATCACCCTTTCCTGACAATAATGGAATTCTTTTTTTATTTTTATTAAGGGCCACAAAGAACCTTCATACAAGGAAGTAATACTGGTATATGAGATATTCACATGATGAAGCCAATTATATATTATTTTTTTTGGGGGGGTTGCTTGGTCATGTTGTCTGAAAAAAGGGTCTGTCTTGATAGTAGGACACTTTCGTGAGACTGGGTATTAAAAGAGAGTCCTCTTTTTAGGCCAGCAGGAAGATAATTTATATATGAGTGGCCACATGATACACGCTTACACTGTTGCTGTGTGCGGCCACATGAATCCAGCTCGTGGTAGCACAATAAAGCATACGATCTGTCACATGTAAAGGAACCTGGGCACAGTAGCCTTGGGCGGCTGTTCCAGGATGGCAGCAGCCCCTCTGCTGCTTAACCAGGGTCATTTCACTCTATTGGGTGATCAGGTTCCCTGGTGTGCCACCGCAACATGGGTTGTCACCAACCCATATATACTATAGAGCAGAGTGCCTATCACCACAACATCCATAGGGGACTATGTCTTGGAGACACCATTTTCTGGTTTGCCTGTTTCATTATGCGAGAAATCTTAATCAAAATAAATTGCCTACTTGAAATCTTCTATAAAATCATTTTTTTTATAAGAAGCCTTTACAAGTAACAAAATTAGTAAAATACGTGGCGAGAAATCTCTTTCTCTTTCTAGGCAATGGTTGTAAAGAGAAGACTACCCCAAAAATACCCAAAAATGTTTGAAGGAAAAAAAAATACTTATGAAACAATTTTATTTAACAAATTTTCAGCATTTTAACTCCTTACATACGACACAATAAAAAATGCAAACATTATTTTGGTTTATATTATGTTATAGTAGAGCTTGATAAATCAGTGGTGCTAAACATGTACAGAAATGTACATATATAACATATGATAACTGGAGTGATGACTGTTGATGCAATGGTGACTGAACGTTTTTTACTTTTTGTACCCTTTGCGACTGAGGCTATTTTAACACTTTTGTGATGCCCATGTTTAGATGTACCGTAATGTTCTCCTCACTCATTTAGTGAACCCACACAAGTAATATATTGGGCTTCCTTCAGATACCATTTGTTTTAACATCTTATCTCATTTCCTATAACAAAAATAATAAAATATGTAAAAAACACCTTTTCTCCTCACTTTTATTTGAAAAATCTTTTACTCATCCAAAAATGCTAATAAAAAAACCTGCTAAATAGATTCTACTATTTGTCCTGAGTTTACACATACCCAATGTTTTTATGTTTTTTGTCTTTTTTCTGCAAGTTATTGGGCAATTACAAGTAGTGTTTTGCTATTTCAAAACCATTTTTCCCAAATCTGGTCATTTTGCTCCATGTGCTATTTCGGGTATGTTTGAAGCTGGACAATGTAATTTACCCCATCAAACCATATATTTTTGAAAACTAGACACCTCAAGGTATTTCAAATACTGGTATTTTAACCCTTTTTCATGCACTAATTCTAATACTGCCAAACTTTGTGGTAGTAATTTATTGTATGTTTATCACAAAAAATGCGCTTCAGGTATGGATTTACAGCTCCTGGTTTACATCACTTTCAAACAAGACCCCAATATGTTTACAGCAATATCGGGTGAGTACAGTGATACTCCCATGGGTTTGTCGGGTTGTTTGGGAAGTAAAATGCCACTTGGAACTTTTACATCTGGTCCTACTGTCCCATGTCCTAATAGGGCCATCTTTGAAGCCGGCTAATTCAATTTACCCCATCAAACCATATATTTTTGAAAACTAAACACCCCAAGGTATTTCAAATGCTA
>VKOC01026091.1:0-18616 GCA_009364415.1 Spea multiplicata
TGACATTCTTGGAACCATTAAAATTAAATGCAAATGAACTATTTTATGCAAAGTTTATTGAAAACGGCAAACTTTTCATTTCGTGACTTGGATGACAAATCTAAACAGGTGTTAAATCCCTCTGCCTTTAATATAAAAAAACCCAGATCTATATTTGGGCAACTTATCTGGGGGGCCTTATCAGTCCGGAACGCGGGCCACAATTGGCCCTCGGGACGGACTTTGGACATGCCTGCTTTAGACTGTCCTGGAATAGAAAGGTACGGCCCGGGTCTTAAACATACCTCTTTATTGAGAAATGTTTGGCCAGTGGCCATGTTAGTTCTCATTCCACAGGAGGCATTGGGCAACTTTTGGACAAGTGAATGCGGTTGATTGCCCCACTCACTGGGGTCCTGGAGTAGAATGCATATGATGTTCAATGAAGTGCTTCCTTCTTCTCCCTCTTTTCTCCCTTCATCCTTTATCTTTCTCGATTTTTCTCCTTTCCCTCTTCCCTACCCTTTCTTTCTTTTTCTTTCTTCTCTATTCTCTCACTTCTCTGTCTTTGTCTTTTCCCTCATCTCCTCTTTCTTTCTTTCTTTCTTTCTTTCTTTCTTTCTTTCTTTCTTTCTTTCTTCTTCTTCCTCTCTCTATTTTATCTCTTCACTCATTTCTCTGTTTTTCTCCTCCCCCCTGAGCACAATCTCATTTTAACAGCGGGATTAACCAGTCGCCGTACGAGTTGGGCTTGTAAATGAATTTGAAGCCTGTTAGCCAAGTTAACCCCTTAACTTCCCAACCAACTTTTAGTGAATTGACCCAAATGACCTTAATGTTTTGCTCTCCTCCATCAAATCACTTTTTTTCTTAAATACTTAAAACCCACGATAACTGCTAAGTTCATGGAAGATATAAATATTCCGAACCACGCTGTTTTTTTACCTCCTCTTGTTGCTATCAATCACTTTCTCCCACTTCCAAAATAATTTATCTTCCCTAAAGGTTTTTTTTTGTAGTAATGATTTTGTTTTTCATATTCAGAATGATGATTTATTTATTGGATATCCCTTATTCATATTTTCAAACAGTCATTCTGTCTCTTTCTCAAATGAATAAATGAATTCCGTCCTTTTTTTTATTATTAAAATTTCATATTCCTTCAAACGAGGGATCGAAATTTATATAACCAAAGCAGCTTTGTGTTTTATTGAATGTCTAACGTTTTTTCCTCCAAAGGAAATCTGCATTGTTAACCGTTTGGGGGCCAGACAGCTATTTTCGTTGTAATAATTTGCAATCTTCTTTGTGTTCAATGCTTTAAAATAATATATATTTTTTGGGGGGAATCATCTCTGCATTTATCAAACTAACGCAAAAGTCTGCTGTATATGATATATATTACTAAATAATTTAAATGCTGTGCCACTAAAACCAAAATAAAAAAGGAAAAGTTTAACACAGATTAAATAATAAATCACAAATAAATAAATGTTTAAAATAAATATTTTAAACATTAATATATATATATTATTATATATATATAATTTATTTTTTTTTGGTAAATTTTTTGAAAACAACAAAGCCAAACTTTAGGTCCCGAAAGTTGAAAAAACAAAACAAAAATATAGATAGGCTTAACGTTCATTAATTTTATATATAAAATATTTATACATAGTGCCAAATAAATAAAAAAGACAGATATATTTGTTGAAGGTTAAGTTATCAGTGAAGTTACACAAACTGACCTAATTCAATAGCACTTAATTGCATTTAACAGGCAAAACAGTGAATTAGACTATTCACTAATTTAAATACCAAGGTATGAAGTTGGGTTTGAGATTTCAAGTATTCCCAACAAGTCAGTGGATGACAAGTGGCATGGAGACCGACCGGTCGAGCTGGAGGTCTACATGGCCAGTTGGATTGGCAGCCAAGTGAGTGCACCAAGATTGTGTTAGTATTGGGGAAGCTATGTAAACGATAGTATAGAATATTATACCTTCAATAGTATATCCACAGCTGTCTGGGGGAAAGACAATGCTAAGTGCCATTTAGTCAACGCCTCTGCTAAAATGTAACAACCCCGGCAGTTCCTAATTGCCCCTTAAGGACAATGGGCGGTCCCTAAACACATTGAAAAAAATGCTTTGTCATTAAGGGGTTAATATAATACTATCTTAATTTTGATTTGATTTTCATGCCCGAATATTGGAACTATTTTTCTTTTCTTAAAAAAAAGATATAGTCCCCGGAGATCCGAGTCTCGAAGTTTTAATGCGGCGGACAGAATATTGACTATAGCCAAGAAATGTCCGTGGAAATGAAGAAACATCATTTTTTTTTTTACATTAACACAGGGTTTAATTTAACCGGCCCAAGAACCACCAAAACGCCGTTTTATCATCAGAAACATGTGTAGCCGAGAAATTAAAATTACCGAGAGGAAAAGCTGCCTCTCTGAAGTATTTAATAGTTTAATCATTGAACTCATTGATACATATATTAGAAGAGTTCCTCAAAGATCTATCTCCCAGTGATTTTCTGCCGATCCATTGAAGTGACGTTACCATGTTAATTTCCTTGACTGTTGAGATCAAGAAATGTATTAAAAGAGAGACTAAAGACGTCGGCGTCAGTTATTTCCCCTTCTTAGAACTGAGATCAGAAAATCACTAAGCATTGTCGAAGACGAATTAATCATATTTCCATAGAATTCCCTCTGAAGATTGTCCACTTTGGAAAAGAAATTGCGTTTTTTCTCCGTTTTTTCCTTTTTTTTTTATAAATTGGTGCCTTGTTGTCATCGTCACGGCTTTAAGCAGAAGAAAATTCACTTTTTTGGAGTGTCCAATGGCGTCTGCTTGTGTTTTTTTAGTCAATTTAATCATTTTGAGGATATTCAGTTCATGCTATGGAGGCTGGTGCCTGTGTCTCAGAGTTGCAGGGCCGGCATTAAGTGTTCCCTTTCTTGAAATTATCCCTCCCCGCCTCCCCAATCCATAGAAATGACACCTGTAGAAGCTTTAGAACAGGTGGGTTCCTAATACATATATATTGCTTGTTTTAACCCCTTTCAGGACCGGCGTTGGCAAACTGCGCCTTCCCTTGAAGACCGCAGTTTTTTTAAAATATTTAAATTCCGTGCTCGTGATTCGCTGCAAAGCCATCACGTGCACGGAATTGAGGGGGAGTGGGTGCTACAGATCGCTGGCGTTCCCAGCGTTCATAGCGACGCTGGATCGCGCATCATCAATGGCGTACCTGGTACATCCCGCTCTGCCGGTGACCTTTGACCCGGAAGTAACAGGTATGTCTAGGTCTTGAAGGGGTTTAGGCTTCCATTCCATTTAATTTCCTGAATTAGTACTGCTGAATGCCCAAGCAATTCCCAGAAATAATTCTTTAATTATGTAACATGTTGCCTCGTTCCTAATTTTTCCTGGGAACACTTAATTGTCATGTGATCAAAAATTGGGCGCTGAGGAGTTGTAGACACTAAAAACGCTCGTTAGATTTTTTCAGCGCATAACAGCTTGACGCCAGCACGTAACTGCATGACGTCAGCACGTAACAGTATGATGTCAGCACGTAACTGCATGACGTCAGCACGTAACAGTATGATGTCAGCACGTAACTGCATGACATCAGCACGTAACAGCATGACGTCAGCACGTAACAGCATTTCAGGTCTTCTTTCTTGCATCTTTTGTGTCCTTTAAGTGTTTTGTGGTGGAAATGGCCTGACGATTCTAGGGCAGTGCATGCACTGACAAGTGCAAAAAACAGTGCTGTACTTTGATTACATTTTTATTTGACACACATGCTCTGGACCCCATTGTGCACGTTAACGTGGGGTATGCCTGTACTTGAGCTTGTAAAATGAGTGCTCAGCTATATGCACTTATATTATGAAGCAAATAACTGTACTTTGAATAATAAGATCACTAATTAATAATCAATGAACAATTAAGGCCAGTTTCCAATTGCCCACCAAGAAGCCTTAGGGGGCACCGTGTATCTCAGGGCCTATCTCACCCAACCTGGGCCAAGCTGGGAAGATCATCGATCACCGGAGAAATCAATTAAGTAGCACAGACCTCAGTCCCATCTCCAACGTGGCCTCCTCTCGACATGTTGAAGCTGAGCGCCATGATATGACATCATATCCCCGCACTCTGCATCACTTAACCTGTAATTGTATCTGCTAGTATACTAATGTATATTTCAGTATGGAATATTGTGTTGCAATTTTGTGCTAACACAAAATTAGAAAAGATTTGGGAATAATGCTTTCTATTTCTTCTTTTCCATAATACCCTCATTGCCTGCATTTTGCGGGAGACGAACTCATAAAGTATCATTACATTTCCTAATTATAAAAGGCTTTAACATGCTTTTATTTCATTTCAAAGCGTACGTCTAACTCCAAATCGTTTTCAGAGCGCCACTGTCTTTTCATTTCCCATCTATTTGTCATTAAAGCATAAGAGGCTAAATCCTTCTTAGTTTAATATTTTAGCGTTTTTATGGTCCTTAATATTACTGTTCTATCCATAATATGAAGCATTTCGCAGAAGTGGCATTTATTTAAAATTGCTTCCCTTTTCACCTTATCTTCTGATTTATTTATTCCATAGCTTGTGTTTTTTATTTCACAAAAAAGGCCTCGGGGATTGTCTCTCTTTCGCCACTTTGATAATGACAGAAAAAGCAGGTCTGAAACTAGCGAGAAAAAAAAAAAAATAATTAAAAATATATATATATTTTATTACTTAAGTTATTATTCTATAAAAAATGACACGTTTATATTTGTTCTATGAAAAATGTATATGTTGTTTACTTGTTCCCTACACTTATTTGGCCGTAATAATGTATGCCGATAATTTAAAAATCAATTCAAAGAATTTGTTTAAATCATATTTTCATGAAATTGTCCTAAATCTCTGAGAAATAATTAATTTGAAGAGAATGCCAAGAATCTGCTATTATCCACCATGACATTTCTCCTTGCTGATGGACGCAGCTGCCAATGAAATGACATTTTCGGCAGGAGAAGAGACTGGGTGGTGTGGCCCTCAGACTGCAGCCACTGGCTGCCAACAAACCTGAGGTTGTAGAGACAGTCCCTGGCAAATGACCTGGTTAATAGGAGTTTAAAACGCATTTGGCAATCTGGCATCAAACCTGGGATGATTAAGACTCGTCTTTAGATCTTTCTTCAGTGTTGTGTGACTTTTTCCTCTGTTGCATGTGGGAGTCTAATCTTCCTGCGGTCGCACTTTCGAAGGGACGCCTTCATCATAGATGGCTGGTGTTTTCTAGATAATGGGAATTTGCGCCAAGCCTTCTTCTTCAGCAAGTCTTCAACAGCTGATGTCCCAAAAATGACATTTCTGACCAGCAGTGTCTACTAACCATGATCCCAACCACTGTATACCCCTGGCCGAGACTGTTAACCCCTTAATGACAAAGCCCGTACATGTACGGGCTCAAAATGCATTGTTTTCAATGGGTTTAGGGAACCACCCATTGTCCTTAAGGGGTTAAAGGAAACGTCCTAGCCAACGTATGTATACCGTCAATAGAGACGCCACAAAGTTCACAGCCAACATAAAGGCAACAGGATAGGCAAGCGATATCATCTGAAATGTACTGTTAATTTGTGCTTTGAATTTTTGTATATTAACATAATTTATGATGACCTTTCCATTTTTATTTTTTTTTTTGTAAATATTCAATTCCTTTATCAATATTATAAGAGCCAGTGACTTTTATTTGTTTTATTCACGGTATGTGTCATATAACTATTTATTCGCTCACAATAGATATTGTCTTTTTACTATTTTTCTGCTTTTTAAGATAGCAGATGGTGATCTGATGATGATATATGCACTTGGTAATGCCAACGCACTTTTTGATTCCACTCGCACTACTTTATCAGAGATAGTGTTCTTGCGCATGCACGGAATATGCTTGCGCGTGCGCAGAACCTCACCACGTTTTAGTGCTGACAAATGTCTGCTGATTATCTCATTTTAATCAGCATATTTGTTTGGTTGTTTGGATTGACTTAATTCACACTCTTTTTGGAACTGCACTGGTTAACTCTCTAAGTGATCTTAATATATTTCTTTATATTTGTTACTGGTCTCTTAACATCTGCAAGTATCTCATCTATTTATTATGGGATGTATACTTTTGAATATTTACTTATGTTAATGCATGATCATCAATTATACTACATATGGCGCTAGATTGGATCGGTCTTTTGATTGGCTATCCATTTATTGATTTGCGCTATTTAAACTCTTACTTTTAAATGTGTGGTTAACTTGATAAAGACCTCATTGTGAAGTCAAAACATTGTTGCCGTCGTCCTTCAATAAATCTGCCGGAGCTGGAACCCTCGAGCGCCTGGAGCCTTTATTTATTTTGAATTTTGTTTATGTCTTATTAAAAAATGTTAAATTTATTATATAAAGCTGGTGAAGAGCATGGACTCCACATTTTCCTGAAATGTGTATATTTCAATACCACAAATAACTTCCTCATGGAATCATTATTGATCCTTATACCTTAGAAGCAATTTGCGATAATGTACAACAATATAATATCGTCAAGGTAAGACACGTGCATTGTAGTTACATTTTTTGGTTCATTTTCAAGCTACGTATGATTCAGGATATGATAGCTGAGCTCCTTGGACTCAGTAAGGTGCTTGCTAACATGGCCAGATTTTACATCTTTTACGCTAATGTTGACCTAATAAAATATATGATCTTGGAGTTCCTTTGATAAGTCCTCTTGCTTAACAGTTCATAGCTTAGTTATTACGTTTCTAAAGTGATATTTACCGGTGCATCTTTAGAGGTGCCGAGTTGAGCATTAAGAGCGATGGAGGTAGAACGAGTGGGATATCCTACTACAGGAGAAAGTTTGCTGGAAAAAGATGCATTCATCTACAAAAATAAAAATGTCACAAAATATGAAATATACATTTTTGATTAGTATGTCAAACAGCAACATACCCTAGGAAGCCTTTGAAAGCAAGGAAGACACGGTGGTAAGTCCAGCCACCATAGACCAATACAGACAGACACGGGGATACCTCAGATAGCAGGAGGTAGCAGAAGGAATACCCTGGAGCAGGGATCCCCAATCTCGGCCCTCCAGCTGCTGCAGGACTACATCTCCCATAATGCTCCTTCAGCTAAGGGGCTGGCTGAGGAGTATGGGAGATGTAGTCCTGCAGCAGCTGGAGGGCCGAGTTTGGAGATCCCTGCCCTGGAGGGTGTTTAGATAAAATACTTAGTCTCTGAAAGTAGACTGGTAGAGTAGAAAGAAATGAGTTATGGGCTCAAAGATATATAGGCCAGGAGTCAGCAGCAGGTGGGCAAAACAGTAGTGGTCAGGGTAGCTAACTTGTAACTTAGTACCAGGAGGTCTACAAAATTTAGCACAAAAGGCTAGGTGCTCTCCAGGTCAGACTAAGCCAAGAGTCAGCACCAGGCCTTCAGCAGGAGACAACACAAACCAGGAGCAAGGAATGGAGCTGCCATCTGCTTGGTGGCTGTCCAAGCACTAAAACAACATGGCCCTGTAAGAAAATATAGGCCAAACACAAACTTCGAGAACTTCGGGAACAACACATAAATATGTATGTGCGTCAAAAATAGGCAGAGTCACTTAGATGCAAACAAAGGTAAAACATTTAATACGAACAAAAATAGAAGAAGAACATAAAAAGAAGATAACAAAAATACAAAACAAGTCTTACAAATCCTTAGAGAGGAATTTAGTTCATGACATCTGTCCTACGCATTCCTGAGGATGGAGGGAGGGAGTGTTGGGACGTGAAGTGTCCGTGGATGGCAAGAAGTACATCTTCACTCGACCTCTCTTCCCATGCCTCCCCATGTCTTACACAGGCCTAGCTTATATGTGCCTTGGATAATGATGTCAGTCTATTGGTCTTCACCTAATTGGGTAAACAGCTCACTAAGGTCTTTACGTCTAAACCCTATTTTAGGTGGTCACTGTAAGCCTACTGTAATGCCCTTTTACAGTTACAACTACCATGCATTAACAAGTTACCATCCTATCTATAGACTGCCTGTTCAGCAAATCCTTCATTCCATAATTAAGGTCAAGGAAACCTTGAAACCTACCATTGAAACATATTAATATATCTTAATTATCATTTATTTATGCCCAATAATTACATATCTTTGACTATTGCCTATACTAATAATTTCATATGGTCCTTTATCATATTCTTGAGGTTAGAAGAGATGTTAAATGTGTTAGAATGTTTTACAGGCCCCTAGAGGCATTTGTCAAGAGTTTAAACAGTCTCAATGAGGGTTATGGCGCCTAAGACCCCAAGGCTAGTAGCCTAAGCATATAGCTTCCACCATCGGAGTCTCCGCAGACCAGGGTTTGAGTCCTCGATGGACACAAAAACTCTAAAAGCTATAAAAGACACACGTGAGGGGGATAAACCACACAGTTACACACAGCAGAGACCTGAGAGGTAAGTCAACAGGGATCCAGGGCCGGCGGAGTGCCAGGAAGACCCGGCAAAAACCCTCTGAAAGGTAGGTGACTTAAGGAACTCTCTCCACGGCAGCCATTTCAGGCCGTTCTTATACCCTAAACCCCTAGTATGAGAGGTTATTTTTTGAGTGTTTTGTATCTATGGTATGTGGTTTGTTCAAATCATCCCACTCAGCTATGTAAAGTTTTTTTTCTCAAATAACTGCTCAAGGACATACAAAAGGAGATCTAGCCCTCAGGAAAACAAAAGACTACTTTGTGCCGTTTCACAATGCCCGATGTACATATTCAACAACACAATGTCTTTTCTATTGCTTTATACATTTTTTTTTAAATAAGCTCTGCACGACATCATAAAAAATCCTGCATAAATTTCTTCCCTTTGATAAATATTTCTACCGAGAGCAGACATTTAGCCTCTCTTTTCCGCTACAAACGTATATTTTTTGTTTGCGGTGAATAATCATCTTTCCTTTTTCAGATTTTTTTTTTAACTGTTGTAGTATTCATATATATATATATATATATATAATAAAAGCAATGGAATAATTCCATTAAATTATTCATTTTATTTGTATCTGTAAAGGTATTGCGGAATAGACGTGGAATATGCGTGCTTAATTCGCACAAACTGACTAAACAAAGAAACAATAAAAAAGCATAAGATTTAGACTTGATGTGTTAGGTATATAAAACAAAATAATGATCTGTATCAATGTAATATATTTTATAATTATTAGACAAATATAAGAAAAACTAAGATCACAAGCATTGAATACATGATGGATTGGAAGCCAACTGGTGGGCTGAATGGTTCTTCTCTGTTGTCAAGTTCCATGTTTATTTCGTCCATTAAAACCTTCTCAAAGTGGGAGAGATAAAAACGATTCTGTCTTTTGTCATTAAAGAGGTAGTACATACCAGAAATAGGTAGTCTGAGCAGGGTTGGGCATATAGAGGGGCCACAGAACAAGTCCAGGGTCCACACTGGAGAAAATAGTCCAAAAGGAGGTAAGCAGGTGGTGAGGCCCAGAAATGAAAGCCCTCAGTCAAGCTAAGAGAGCCAAATCCAACAGGTACAGCACGAGGCATAAGGGTGAGGGACGAAGTTGGGTGTGGGAGCAGGTTCAGGTAACGGACACCAAACTTCATCAGGCTACACCAAAATAAAATAGAATAACATTAACATTTTAGAGCTTCTTGATCCAAGGAGAAATCCGATTGCCTCTTGGAGTCAAGAAGGAATTTTTTCCCCCTGATGGCAGAATTCGAAGTAGCTTAATTAGGGTTTTTTGCCTTCTTTTGGATCAAGAATAGGAAGGTTAGGTGGAAGGGTTGAACTTAATGGACTTATGGTTGAACAATGTAACAACCGAGAACCATTTGATCCCCGCTAGCAGAGCTGTCGGATCCAGCATTACAGAGTTCTATGTGCAACGGGGCGGATCTTAGGGCAGCGTGTGACAGGATTAGCCAGTAAGACGCTCATGTTATAGTCACATGTTGCAGTCAGCAACAGCGGACGCCGCATGTCTCTCTGCTTGTAAGGATCTCTCATCCAGCAGCCTGCAGTCACAGGAGCAGAGATACTCTGTATAACTTGTGCATGTATGTGTATGTGTGTATTTATGTATGTGTATGTGCATGAATGAATATAAGTGGTTTTGCCTTTTAACTGGCAGCACATATATGTATCTGCGTATGAAAGCATGCATTATGCCTTCGTGTCTCGGTGTATATCAGTGTAGGAGCACCATGGCAGAAGCAATATTTTTTGTTTCCATGGGATATGTAGATCATTCTTTTTATTCTGTCAGACGCTTGCTTTTTTTGGACATTACATAGCTGATCTAACTTTAATGCAGTTTTGTGGGAATACAAACCTGCTTTGCATTATTATTATTATTATCTTTTATTTATATAGCGCCAACAATTTACGCAGCGCTTAATACAATACATATATTCGAAGGGTATGACAAGACAAGAATTGACAGACTAAGACAAACCGATACATTAGGCATGAGGTCTCTCTAGCTGTCTGTGGTCTCTTTGCGTCTCTTTAAATCTGATTACGCTGCGACGGAATTGTGAGCTTCCAAGGTGTGTGTGATGGCTCCTTGTCACTGTGTGCATGTGCGAGGATGTATTTTACAAATGCCCGTGGAGAAAATCACAGCATTTACATATATTATGATGTAATTGTTTAAAATATTTTTTAAAAAATCATATTTTTCCATATACTGGGTGTGGAAGTGAGTCTGCTCAGAACGTAACAATCAGTGGTATAGTTTTGAAAACTTGCGTAAAATGGATATGATGCAGTGCAGAAGATGCAACACTAATTATATCTCTAAACAGAACATTTTGGGTGCAGTATAGATGTATGTTGCTCAACCCTCATCGGGGTCATAACCCCACTCCGTGGTTTTCCTGCCCCCCTCGTGTCCGAACCCCTATACCACTCCTCTCTTCAGTGTCCATGTCCCTCCTCATCTCAGTGTCCATACCCTTCTGCCTTCATCTCACACCGTGTTGGCTTCCTCCCATCTTCCGGTGTCCATATTGCTTCGGCCTTCCTTTCCTCAAGTGTCTATGTCTACTTTCCCATCTTGTCCATACCTGGGAACTCTCTGGGTTTCTCCGCTTCTCCGGGTCAACACCCTAATCCTCCGGGTCACGGGAGCAGGGTCTTGACACGTCCCGCTATTTGCACCTCTTTAAATGGGGGTGTTCCCTGTGATGTCAGGGGGAACGCCCACTGTCATCCACGGGAACGCCCCGATGTTAGCGGGAACGCCCCCGACGTCAGCAGGAACGCCCATCAACATCACGGGACTGCCCACCGACGTCAGATTAATGCATGTTCAGACATATATAGAGAGTACTGATCTTGTGAGTTTACAGTCTGCCTAATGTAGTACTTCTGAAAAATAAACCAATTTTGTTATATTGAACATGAAATACGCCTCATCCAATAAAACAAAGACAGCTATTTTCAATGTATTTTCTGTAAATTTCCATTCAAATATACATTCATTGCCAACTTTCTTTTTTCTTTATTTAAAAAAAGATTCTAGCGCTTTCAAAGGAACATATGGTCAATTTTTTTCCGTATTCAAGCATCAGGAAACTAATTGACAGCGGCAGTAGTATGGATATTTTATGTGTTAAGGTTCTCTAATTCACTGTTATTTTACATACGAGAAAATATTTTCTTAAAGGCCAAAAACATTTCATTAAGAAAAAAAAACGCACCCCTGCAATGCATTTTACATTCATTATTTAATGTTGGTGAAAGAAGGGGGTCCTTTGGAGTTCAAGCACAAGCACTTAACACATTAGAGCCCCCCCATTCCTAAAATATTGATAATCCTTGGAATTAGCTTCATTCTGGCCAGCTTTACATCAACGTACATTCTTATTTATTTTTTTACCAAAGAATTGCACGTATTTTGTAAATAAATCAATGTATGAAAATGGAAACCGATGTCAAGTAACTGATTTTGGATTTTTCATGAAAATCAATAAGAGGAAATAGCGTGGTTACCAAACAATCCACAAATAAACTTTGACCATCACAGTCAGGCTGCTTCCTCATTTCCGGACGTTCCTACAAATTAAGAATTTAGCAAAATTTGGTAAAATTAAACTTCGTCCAAGCAAGTCTTGTTCAAACAAGAAAACGCGGCAGTAACACCTTTCTAGAACAATAATGTTTTATTTTTAAGCATAACTTGTGGCCTCTGGATACCCGGAGCCTATCCTTATGGGACACGGCCAGGACTGCCCACTGATGTCAGTGGGCTGTCCTGCTGACATTGGTGGGCGTTCCCACATCACAGGAATCATCCCCATTTAACGGGGAAATGCGCAGGGTGGGACCCCACTACCATGACCCAGAGGATTTGGGTGTTGACCCGGAGAACCAGAGAAGTGGCACTTCTCTCAAAGTTCTCCGGTCCAAACCCGGAGCGTTCCCAGGTATGTTTATGAGTGATCATTCGAGTAACGGCACATGTACAAAACACATTGAGTGGGGCCAGTGGAGTATCTGCTCAGTGACTCCCTCAATGGACCTCATCTTCAGTGCAAAGTGCTGGCATCCGATGTCTTATCCCGGAGCTTTGTGACTTGTGGCCGTTCGAGGAGATCAAAGATCTCCCTTCTATGCGGTCCGTTGAGCAGACGGATACCAGAGGAGCCCAACTGCCTGCCAAAGAGGTGGGAGAACTTTCACACCCTTGGACCTTCCTTGGCCAGCTGTGTGGTGCTATGCAGATGAAATCCTTCTCAAACGTCATGACAGAATATTCCACCGGTTCCTGCATGAATTGCTAAAAATACCATTTTCTTATTAATATAGAGAAAAATAACTGAAGAACATTAACAGAATTGTCTACTTCGTCACTGGCAATGATCACAGACAATCTCCTCTTTATAACACTTAGCCTTTGATATTAGATCCCAAGCAAAGCGCTAATTAGGATATAATTTTTAATCGTGGCAATCAACATTGATTGCCAGAACGCTCCGCAATGTAATATATCACTTAAATGCTGTAATCCAATCTCTCAAATGATCCAATAATATACTCACTCCTTCAATTTTAATTAATTTTAAAATGTTTCCTATTATAGGCTGCATATAATGACCACGTTAATGTTGCCATTGTGTTAATATTGAGGAAACGCTCTGTGAATGATGAAAGGTAGTTTATAATTTGCCTTTTAAGGGCCTCGACGAGATATATCGATAATAAACGTTCTCCTTATTATCATTCCACAGGCAACCGTCCTGATAAGCGTCTACAGATCTTTTCCGCCAAGCACATGTCCCCAATGGCCATGGCTTCTTCATGGAGATGAAATACAAGCCTTCCGCGGCCTTTTCCGTGTATACATCAAAATCCCTCATATCTCTAGACAGAGGAACACGTCGTTGTTTTCGAGCTCAGTATCGAAATTGTTTAATTTTCAGTAAAACCGCTGGGATTTGGGGGCATTGCTTGAAAATGCTCAACAGTTATTTTTTTAATAACAACAGAAAAGTTCCAATGGTTTTTTTCACAAAAAATTTTTGTTCTTGCTAAAGCTAAAGTGCTAATGCTTCTCGTTTATCACCAGAAACTCCAGTAGATAGCACTTATGACTGTTTGTTTATTGGAGTGAAATAATTGTATGAGGAAGATGCGTGATCGTCCAGAGACATTTTTTTAATAATAAAAAATAAAAAAATAATAAACAATAAAAAAACCATTTTGATCTGAAAGCAAAATTTAAAATTTATAATTGACGACAAAAAATGCTAAAGCATTTGGTTTATTAGAGAGAAAGGAGATAAGGAGGCGAGAAAAATGAAAAAAAAATGAGAGACAGGAGAAAAGAAGGAAATGGCAGAAACGAGCAATGAAAAAAGAGAAAGGAAAATGAGAAGGAAAGGGGAGAAAGAACGTGAAAAAGGGAGAGTTAAGGGTCAGATGAGAGAAAAGAAGAGAATAAAGAAAGGAAGAGAGAAATACAGAATAGATAAAACTGAAAATAGAGGAGAGACAACCGAGACACAAAGTAGGACAGGGGACAACCCTTATTGAAAGTCAAACGAGGTCTGCCGCCAATATAACCTCAATTGTAAATTAATTCACCAAAAGTACCTAGAACTTTTGGCTTTTCAATCGGCATAATTGAAATAAAGGAAATGGCGTAGTTTCTGTCACAGAAGATTTGTGGCAAAAGGTGACAAAACTAACATTATCTAATCCATTTCCTGTTCTGAAGTTCTACTAGTTAAAATAACTGTACAATTTATAAAAGTAACAAAATTTGTACACAAAAAAATAGCAAAAATTGGTTTAATCTTCCTTTTAAGAGAGATCTATGATAGCAAATGTGTGTTCATTCATTCACTAAATTAGATTTTTCCGATGTTTTTTTCCCCCTAAACTATATCACATTAAATCTACTCCATATTTAAAATGACACGATGGGTTAAACATTTCTCAAAATAAATACGTATTAATATGTGTCTGAATACACAGAATTATGTGTTCAATCTTCTTATCTGAAAAATAACTATAGCCGTAAAGTTTGTAATAACTTGCTCGTAAAAAAAATCCTTTTCTGGGAAAAGGTGACATTTACAATAACAAAACATTTTCAAAGCTAACCTGTTGTAACACAGACTATTAGTTCTATTAAAGTAAAATGGCCTTTGGTATCGCTCTTCAATTGAGCCGTTAAACTTTGTTTCTTCTGTGCACGAACAATTAAAGTCCTCTGTACATTGGTTTTATGGAATATTAGTTTTTATACACAGAGATCAAAACACAAATTTAGCAGGAAATTGACATTTTTCCTTTTTTTCCTTTATAAGAGAAAATTAGAAGTCAATCATTTTGCGTGGTAGCTCTCAAGAACCAAGTAGGACAGAGATGGTCCATTGCTGTCAGTTTGGTGGTCCTGAAGAACGTTCATACATCCTTCAACCGGTATGCACAATTTACATGGTCCATCGTTACATGTTAAATACATCAGGGGGACAAAAAAACTCTAATTAGATATTTAACCTACCTCCTTCTCAAGAATAATCTGCATAAAAACTGCATTTTTCCACTTATGTATAACTTTATAGTCTTTATTCACTTTTTTATCTTGGTTTCATTCAAAAGGTTTGTTGGTCTTTCAACTTTAACGTAACCTCACAACCATATACTTTTCATCAAAGGTGCTCTTCCCCTTATACAAATATTCATTAATATTTAATAATTTCAGAAATGTCATTTTATTATTTCATAGCATAGAAAGAAAACAATTAAAACTATCAAAAAAAATAAGTTTATATGGCAGACATTCGGGTGCCTGCTTTTGTGTCACATGGTAATTAAGTGTTCCGAACAAAAAGTATTAATGTGTCAAACTTTTACTAGATTGGGAAAAGTCAAGGTTTGTAATGCTGAATTTAGTTATACAAAGTGTTAAAGTCAGCAAACATTGTGGACCAACACTTTAAAAAGAGCCCAGGCTCCAAGGATGGTGCCAAGTTCAATTGGTTGAGTCAAGGGCGTTCTCCTTGAGTAGACTTTCAAGAATACCAAAACTGATAGTTTTTGACTTCTCACCAGCAATTATCACCATCATTCAGGTCAACGGACCCTACATTTCTTCCTTAATATTCCCTGTATGAGTACAGTTCTCATACCACCTCCTTTACTAGGGCATTGGAGAAGGCATAAATGTTGGTAGTGTGGTCAAAACCCATCAACACAAAGTCAAAAGTGCTGTGTTATGACCCAAAATTTACGAGTCTATGGACGTTCCTTATCTATTTTACCTTCGTATCGGTACATTTACTAAAAAAGCCAATGTCAAGCATCCAACATCATGCCTTGATGGACAATTTTCAAGTCGGGAATGTTTATAGAGCAACATGGGAGACTACATTGGAGACTACATTGGAGAAGAACCTTCTTTTTTATGGAGAATGTATTCCCAATGTTCTAATTTTTAGTTAGATGTCAAACTATTCCACCTAAGAAATGATGTGTGTGAATGGGAAGAATTTTATTTTCTCTGAAGCTTTAATTTTCAGTGATACGGACCTGCTCCTGTCTCTCGGTATAAGTACTCGTTTATAGCTCAACAAGTGACCTTTTCACCAAAAAGCAAATTAAAGTCTGAAACTGTAATATGTTTATATCCTACCAGGTAAAATGAATGTTCGTTATAATTACAGCTGGTGCTCATATGACTAATTTAAATGATTTGAATTGTCATTTGGATGGTATAGTTAAAATTACCCATGACAAATTCATATTTCCAGGAAGTCGTTCTTGGCATGTGAACATGTTTTAATGAGGATTTTTTTTTATTATTATTATTGTAATAAAAACAGAAATATCATTGTGTTTACACTCACAAAGACAAAGAATTGTTAAATGTCTTTATTCTTTATGAAATAATTCATGCTATGCTTCCTAACGCAATCCCCCTACCCAGTTCCAGTGCTTTGTCCTTGAATATCTTGCCTCCTTCATGTATTTTTTTATATCTCTGCAAATGGCATAACATTTTACTCATAAAAAAGTTATTTACATAATTTACATAATTTTAATAATCTATTTGCGCAGATTTATTTTGAATTCCATTTTTGAAAAATGTACGTTAAAACATAGTATATACAGGTATTTTTGAAAAATAAAAAGGGTCGCCACTAAAATAAAGGTTATTTTATTTTTTCCATTTCTGGTGCCCATTGGGTCCTTTACAAAAAATATGGCCAGTAAAATGTGGCTGTCGAGATCATAAACCAAGCCCTGTCTGTCGGGGTATGCTTGGCGTAGGATGAGCCCTGTACTTGATCTTCTGCTTTGGAATTTGTTCCTTACAAACCTGTCTAACTACACTGTTGGTTGATCATCTGGACCTGGTCCTATGTCTACTCCACTTCTTGAGTGGTTCATGTCCTCTAAGTTCACCCCTTTTTTGCAAAGTTAGTGGACACCACAAATAAACTGTGTCCCTGTGTAGAGTCCATTACAGTGACATTTCCAAGTACGGTAGTAGATTTAAGTGTCCATGTCATGAAGAGCGTGAATGTTTTTCAGATAACACCCATGAACACTGGGGTTCTAAATGGATGGTGTTCTACTTGTCATAGTCCACAGTCATAAACACCTGTATATAAACATGCTCCCCCCCACACATACATAAACAGGCATACACTTTACATGGACTGCTGGGGACCATCCCTTAGAAATGTTGCTGTAACGTAAACAAAGCAAAAATAGTTTCTCATTCTCAGATAACTCTCAGAACAATCCACTACTAATAGATTGTCAGCTCACAAGAGCAGGGCCTTCTTCTGTTCCAGTTTTGTAATAGCGCTATGGAATTTGGTGGCGTTCTATAAGTGAATGTAATGTAACCATTGTGTGTTACACCACCAATCAACATGTCCCCCAGTGCCACTTTTGCCCTAAACAGCTTGTGAGCACCATCTTTTTCCCCAAACAGCTTGTGAGTGCCTTTTGCCCCCAAGCAACTTATTAGTGCCATTCTAACCCCCAAACAGCCTGTTTGTGCCATCTTTGCACCCAGCTTGTCAGGGACCCCAAACAGCTTATCTGTGCAATCTTTGCCCCAAACAGCTGGTCTGCACCATCGTTGCCCTCAAACAGGTTGTCTGTGCCATCATTACCACAAATAACTTGTCTGTGCCTTCTTTGCCTCTTGCTCCCTTCCAACATACACTCTGGCACACATGGAAAGATACATACACAAATTACACACACTTACTCATACTCACTAACACATTCTCCATCTCACCCAACTTACAAATACATGCTCACACACAAACACCTACACACCCATGTTCACACACAGTTATACACCCATGCTCACATACATACATAAATACATACAAACATACAGCTTGCTGTCTGGTTGCTCGGTGTCACCGTGCGGTAACGTGATGTATCATGACCCCAAGAAGTTCCTATCTCCCCGTGCCGGGTTCAAAATAGTTTTGAATCGGTATGAGGAGAGAGGAACAAGGGGTGTAGATACGCCACTGCAGCTGAAACTATGTACAATTGTGTGTTCTACTACTTTTTGTGGCCGGGTCTTTGTACTTTTTCTTTTTTTTTTTGTTCTTTCCTACATGATACACCTTTGTACAAACAAACTGATGGTGACCTTGTGGTAAAGAAAAGAGCCCTAGGGCAACAGGAGATAAAAAATGAGTGCTTTCCTAAGCTGTGTCTGAAGAAGCGACCCCCAGTGTCCTGAAAGTTAGCTTTCTGAGTCATTAACGGTATTATTTGTACTCCACTTTTGTGATTTTGTTACAAAAAGAAATCTATTTATAAAAAAAAAAAGATAAGCTAAGTCTAAAATAACATTTCAACAACACAACATTGTAGGCAGGCATTCCCCTAATTAACCCCTTTTAGTAGTTTTATCTTCTGGGGCAGGGTTGGAGGTCCTATCTAGAGCCCTGCACGGGATTGCTTTTTTAATCCCGCTCCCGCTGATTTTTTGTCCAATCCCACCCTCTCCCGCAATGTGGGTGTTCCACTCCCGCC
>VKOC01026092.1:0-35574 GCA_009364415.1 Spea multiplicata
CTATTCAATGTTAACGCGTACAAATAACAAAAATATTACACACTTTCAAATGTAAAAACATTAGAATGAGAATGAATGAGGCATAAAATAAATAAAAACAATCTTTGGATACATAAATACAAAAAATGAAAATACAGTACTCAAGCAAATGTCAAGTAACGTTCTCAATGATTAAACATAAATTAACATAATCATAAACATGTAGTGTGGTTCTTAATGTTCAAAAGGGTCACCCTGGATGATAAAACTGCCAAACAATGAACAAGGTGTAACAAGTTATGTTAATTTAAAGAGTTCATGTCTATGCAAGAGAAACTTCTTGCCTCACTATTTGAGAAACTAATGGCTATACTGATGCCAGGGCTGGATTGACCATAATTGAAGACAAACCGTTCCCCAAGAGAGTCTTAAAGCACATCTAATGTTTAAAAATACCCTTAGCTTCTGTGATAGAAACCAAAGTAATTTTATATTTTTCATTGACTCTAATAAGGTGTATCTTCTTAAAGCCTGTTTGCTGACGGTATATAACAGCTAATAGAGGCCAAGCAGTTGATGTATTTAAGATACATCATCTGCTTGCCTCCTTGAGAATGAAGCTTGTAACTGCTAATGAAAAATAGTTTCACTCAACATTTCAAGCAGACTAGAAAAACAACAATGGCTTTCTAAATAAAATGTTTGAACTTAAAACAACTAGTTTGAGGAGTTCCACTTTTTTAGTATTAAACTAAAAAATGTGTAATTTTATTTCTGGGTTCTAGGGACTTTATGGTTTCTTTCTGGAATGTTTTTGGGGAAGTTAGGTTGTAACTATTCAGAAGTGGAACGGCTGACACAAGACCCTAAACCTGAAACAGATAACTGGGAACCCGTTTTTATGTTGTTGAATTCGACTTTTTTTTCTGATAGAGGAATTTTAGCATTGTACTTGATTCTACATCGTACTTATTTTTTCAAAGTGATTGAAAAATTCCTTATAGTTGGACAGAGAAATTAGATATTTTATGAGACAGGAAACATTTTTTTTCTTTTCAACTATTTTTGATCACGCAAAAAATGGATTTTAGCATATAAAACCTAATTATAACACATAGCCACTTAAAATGGATAAAAAAATCCTTGAAAACTATCTCTTTGCATAAGGGGTCAAAAGGAGGCATTATGTTTTTTCCTTGTACCCTAATTAAAAAAAAGTAAAAATGTTAAATGCTGTTTTGCATTAAATAACACATTTGGGGAACCTCTCATTAACCCTTACATTTTATGATTTAATAAGATGTGTACAATACAGTGTGGCTGAGTGTTATTTCACTGCTTTGCTCTTTAGGTTGACCTTTTTGAATTATTGTAGCTCAACACTGGCATCTTGGGTCTACCATACACCTACCATACTTGAATTTTGATAAAGTTAGCAGTGAACATCCCAATATAAATCCCTATAAACATACCACGCTCCTTAACCTAACACTGTTCCTAACTTACAAAACCTTTAACATTAAAGCTGCCTAAAGGTCTATGCTGATGGAACGCTGCTGGTGCTATATATTAAATAAACATGGTCCCTGATATTTAAGTGCTACTGAAATGATCTTATATTTATTTTATGTTTCAGATTGGCTCCGCATGCTTAATAAATTCTTATAGCTGGGCCATTGCTAGAAAATTGATAAGAAATAGTAGTAACATCCTTAGGCGTGGGCATACCTGGGAACTCTCCGGGTTTGACACGGAGAATGCCGAGTGAGCGTTGCTCCTGCGGTTCTCCGGGTCAAGACCGGGTCGCAGGAGCGGGGTCTTGACACGCCCCTCTCTCCACTCATTTTTCCTTTAAATGGGGGTGTTTCCCGCTCCGCCGACATCAGAGGGTACGCACCCAACGTCAGTGGGAACTCCGCCAACGTCAGCGGGACCGCCCACCGACGTCAGTGTGCAGTCCTGGCTGTGTCCCGCAAGGAAAGGCTCTGGGTAGCCGGAGCCCAGACGTTCCCAGGTGTGGGCATGGGTGAAACATAAATAGAAGGAAGTACGGCTATTACCAAGCCCCTCCATTTTCCAACCTTTAGCACTCCAACAAAAAAATGAACCTTATGAAAAATCCAGCCCTATATATAAGTAGTAAACACCATTAGATGTCGAGAAAGCACACCAGGAACATTTGGTAGGCTCTTAGAACAAACATTGTCTTATTATTAAGAAGGTTTGTCGAGTGAGAGGAGTGGCTGGAGGGAGATTGTTGAATTTAGAGTATGCAGGTAGAACCTGTAGAAGAATGGAACTCCCACTTCACCCACTAATGCACTGTAAAAAAAAATGTATGTATGATTGATTTATTTTTTTACCAAAAAAGTTGCCTAGTTTTAAATAAGAAATCCCTAACAATAGTTCTAAATCACACAATGCATTTGAATTGAGCAGATGTTTTCAGAAATCATGCTGGCTACTAGTAATGCAATGCTAAAGAGTTGGCACCACAAAGTGCTCGATAAAACATTTTTCCCTATTCATATGTCTTTGATGCAAATAGCAGCCAATATACTTTACAGCATACTCTGCGTATGCCATAACTGTATGATTTGAAGAAACATCTATGTGTGCGAATGAACTGAATGACAGCGTGTAATTTTAACCTATTCACTTATGGCACAGTCTTTTTCATAAATAAGATTTTCTGTTTGCCTTTTAGGAGAGAAAACTACTATGTTACATAAACAAAATATCTCCATCCATGGTAAAGCAGACCAGCCAAGTGACCAACTCAACAACAATCATGAGAATATGGCCAAATAATGTATAACTCATATTAATTGGCTTAGCAGTTTTTAAGAAAATAATAAAAGGGGAACAGTCACATCTGAAATAACCATACGTGAATCCAGTCGCAAGAAAATACAGAGATTATCCATGAGACATTTCATGTACATTTTCTTAGATTTCCCAAGATCCTTTAGTTAAGACTGCTTTATATCCCATGGTAAAACAGTAATAATACGGTTCCTGGACTCTACCGGCATAGCTTAATTATGCAGCGCATAAGCATTAGACACTATGCAGTTCTTATGTAAAAAGATCACAAATATTGGAGAGAGACATCAATTTATAAAAAGTCATTTTTATCAAATAACATGAACTCATGATTAGTAGATATATATATAAGAGCAATAATTAGAATTTGGGAAAATCCTCAATGTGACAGTTCCCCTTTAATAGCACAAATATTTTTTTAGTACCTACATCTAATGTAACTCATTTTAAAACTGGATGATTATTAGTGGTATTAATATTTATTGTTTTATATAGCGCCTTCATATTTTTGCAGCGCTGGATAATGTTAAAATGACCAAAATAAATACTGAATAATATACAGCAAAGCTGAAACTATTAATAAATATATTTAAGTAAATGCAGAAAGTTATTTTAAGCTCTACTGATTAATGTTAAGACTTTAACAAGTAACAATAAGAAAAAATAAATTAGTTTTAAAAATTTAGTTTTTGAATTAAATTACTCTTATTAAGTAAAAATTATATATTATTTTTCAGTAGATTATTTTTAACCATTTTGTAATTATTTGTTTTTTTCGCTTTTCCTAAAGACTAAGGGTACACATTTTTACTGAATAAGAAGCTAGACTCTAATTAGAGTAACTGTAATAAATGTTATGAAGGGAAAAGCTTTTTTTTTTTTTTTAGTACTCTTGGGCTGCTATTCCGATCTATGCCACAGATGATGTTTGAGAGAATATATATTGTACTTTTACCCAGCAAAAGGGTTGCAGTTGGATGGATCAGTATGAAGCAATGCACTTTATTATGGTCTATACCAGATTCATGCCTTTGGTTGACTACTTCTGTCAACTACAAAGTCTTCTGAGAGTAACATCAACCAAAGTTCCATAGCATTGTGTGACATCCTTCTGGCACTTAAAAGCATCAAAACAATTCTTGGTATTCAAAGCAGAAGCCGTCCTTGAAGGAAGACCAGCTGTTGGAGGTCTTTAGAATCTAAAAGTGTCAACTCTTGTTTCTATGTTAGACCATCCTATAGTCATTTCAGGACAAATATGAAACAAGCAATGTTGTTGTTTTTTCCTTTAAAAACAAGACAAAAATAAAATATCTTCAATGAACAATGAAGTCCACCTGTCTTCTACTATAAAACAGATTCCATATTTTCACACCATTCGTGATCTTCAAGGTTATAGATGAATTTTGTCCTTTGAGTCTTGTTTTGGGACAAAGAGTCTCGTCCTAAATTATCTAAGGTTAACGTAGAGGCAAAAAACTCACTTGTACTGAGCCCACCCTCATGGTTTTTAATATATCTTTTATAGTTTTTTCTCAAGCATTGCCAGGTGGTTGTATACAGGATAAAAGCTAGGGACTTAAGAGTTATAGCAATGCTAACATATAGGTATCTGTAGGCAACATTATCATACAGAGCACAAGCTCCTTGCTCCCCACAAATGGTGCTCCAGAAGAGGCAGGTGGAATCGATTCCAGCTCCAAAGATAAGTGGTGGAGGAATAAAACCTGGAAAACATAGAATAACGTGTCAATCAAACTGCTGTTTTACTATGGAAACAATTGTGGACATTCAATAATTTCCTGTGAAGCACAGTTGGCATTTGCCTTTCAAAAATTGTGTTTCTAATGCTGTTAAATTCCCGACATCCTGCGGAACAACACATTGAAATGCCATTGTGAGAAGTGGGTAGGCTTGTTTCCCTCCCAAGATAATAGCTTTTGATGTGGTGCTTGTAGTATTTGTGCCAAGGGAATCCAGTACATGATCCAGTCTAATAATTATACTTTCTCCCAAATTATATATATATATATATATATTTATTTTTTTAATCTTGTAGGGAATGCGCAACTCCAGTCCTCAAGGGTCTCATGGGACACACATTTGGATGTCCCAGCTTGTGCACATGTATCTCAAATAAAACTGAATTAGACCATATAATTATTACTTGTTTTCAGACATGAGGACTCGAGTCGAACAGTCCTGGTGTAGAGGCATCAGTGGTTTTCTTTGCCCATGGGTGCCTGAAATAGATATCCAGCCCAGCTTTCATATATAGATTTTTCATATATAGAAAATAGAAGAGAACCAACCGTATACATTGGTATTAAAAGGAAGTCACAAAGTCATAAGCCTCTGGATTTCCCAGAGTCTTCATAATTCATTTATGTCATGAAATCTGTAATGAGGTTGTTTAGGGATCTCAAAACTTATTTTATCTGTATACGTGTATACGTAAAAACGTGTACAAAGGGCAAATTGTCAAAAAATGATGCCTTTAACCTTTCAAAATATAGTTATTAACATGTTCATTGCAGAAGGTGCTTGCAAGGGAATATGGTTCAATTACATGTATCCAAAGCACAGATTTCTCTTCAATACACCCTGCAGGAATAATACCATTGTGTTGGAATGGAAATTTCCTTGCAGCTCATTAGTGCTGTTCTGTCTCAGAGCTGTTGAGCAAGACACACAGCCATATGTACTCTTATCATCCTTATAATGATCAGAATAGAAGCTCGGATACTTAATTAAAGGAAAATGGTTTCCTTCCCTACTTTAACTCTCCTAAATAGCTACCCATTTAACCGTTTTACTCATGCAATGCATACAAATGGCAACAGCATCAAGTTTGCCTTCAGCTGAATCAGTAAAGCACCACTTTGTCATCTTTTGTAAATAAAACCAAGGAAAATCTGGCTCCATAAGAAAGATAATGGGAAAGGAAATTACCAAGATTTCTTATTCATTTAGACGGAAGAACTCATGATGGAGAATAAAACTAGTTCCTAATCTGCTAAATATCTTTAGGTCCCCAGAGTGAATTCTGTGCAGCTGGAAGTAGGTGACCTAGTTGTCATGACTGCCAGATACAGAAGCTTGTCGTGGTGTCAGACCTGCCAGCTCTCGTTAATATCCAGCAATTTGGATTCAGTCTCACTAATTTATACACTCTAAATTATTATATTATGCAGAGCTTTAATGTTTCATAAAACTTGGTCTTTGGAACAAAGCATTTTACAAAAAATATCATCACCACTACAGAACAGATTATTTAAAACAAAACCAGTGTCCTTCTCTGTAAGATTTTAAGATACCATTCTTGATGAAACACTGGATCACTTTAGACTTAATGTGTTTTTTTTTTACTCTACTCTAGATGGCTGCTTTACAAAGACTATATTGATTGGAAGGAATAATATCGCCATTTACCAACTGAAATCTGTACAGAATTCCCACTGTTATCCAGTGGATTCATCAAACCGGGCCTAATTCCCCTCTAGTCCTTTGCAAAAGCAATGCCCCCAAAGAAACCTCCCTCAAACTAAGTACATGAGAACTTCGTCTTCACACTGCCCAATGAGCTGCCCGTTCTGCTGTCCTGGCTTACATGTCCATTCGCTATGCAATGCTAAGCATTTTGATCTCCCGTCCTTTATCCCTCCATGAATCATGTTCTACTTGACTGGTACCATTTACTAGATCATTGATTTTATAACTGCTGCCACAGAACAACACAAACATATGAATGAAGGATATGACATGACCAAACCTGGGAGCTTCCCAGGGCAGGCTACCAGGAGCACTCCCTCTTCTTGGGAAGCAGCTTCACAAGGGTTATCGTGTCATGTAGGCAGGGCTAGCTGTGCATAAGGGCAGGGCTAGCTCCAGACAGACCTGAGTAGAACAAGTAGGTGGAAAGTGGCCATGACCAAATGCTGCTCCCTCTGCCCATAGGAAGAGAGAAGTGACCTGGGGAAGTAGCACTCTTGGTTAAATCTGGATAGTTCCTCACGTAAGCTTATGACTACATACAATGGTGGTTTCCACTAAATTACCGCAACAATATAATTTAAAACTATTTAACACTATTGGACAATATATCACACTACATTTGTTTCATGGTACTTACCCTCTTGACTTAATTATCAGACATGCATAATGGTAATTCAGTAGTTTTAGGAATATGATTTTCTTTATTCAGAAACCTCCGGTCTATGAAAGTTTTCACAACATTGAGGCATTTTATAATTTAACAATGACCCACAGGCACTGATGTTTGGAAACACAAAGCATTTTCCTAGCCATAAAACTTCCCATAAATGTATTGTCTGGCTACACAAGAGTTGACATATAATTGCATATTTACTTTGTACGGAGTCATTAGTATAATTACAATGGGTATTAGAGAAATGAATAATAATTTCATCTGAATACTAAAATGCTGGTGAAACTAATATTCAAGGGCTTTGTGTAAATAACTGTCACTATCATCATTATCATTCTCAATTTGTTTTGGGAAATGTATTTGAAAATTATTGCTCAGTTATTACAATTGTACAGATCACCCACACAGGATCAAGATTGGGGAAAAGCCTCAGATTAAACTGTACCCAACAGAAATTCCCAAACCCTAGTTTCATGTACAATACATATTTTATATAATGGGTCCTCTGTTCCATCTGTTTAACAGTCTCTAGACTAACCAATGGTCTGAAAAACTAATGAAACCCCGAGGGTGCATAATTTATGCTTTTACATACTGTTCTGGATGGGATGCTCTCACTAAGGATGTGGGGGTTACATATGTTGGGTTTTTCTGGCACCAGACATTAGTTTATATGGTGTGATTGTTCACATACCTTTTGTCATTGCTTTTGTAATCCAGAAAACTTGGATTTAAGTAAATTTTCTATTTGCAATTTCAGATTTGCAATATATTGTTTATATCGGGATATGTTAGCTTCTCATTAAAAAAAAGTTGTTTGTTGTGCATTTTTCATAACTAAAGGGACCAAAATATTTTTGTAAATTTCACCATATGTTTGTTAAACCATGATTCCCCTTTTCCATAATTGATGAATCAACTGAAATGATACATCTTTTTGTTCAGGAGAATAAGGTGCTTCTTTTAAAATCATAGAACTAAATAATAATGTAAATAATAGAAAACCAGTATTTATTAGTTATAAAAAAACATACTAAAATAGAAATAAATGCATTTTGCATTAATGTTCTTCTGTACTTTAGGTGCCACAGTTCAACAATGACCCAATTAATGTTCAGGAACATCTGATTACAGTAATACCCCACCTACATATATTTGTTTCAGTGGGCCCCATCCATGCTTTACATATTACCCCATATTACATATTTTAGGTTTAGGGGTAGTGGGGGTTTGTTTTTTAATTTACACTTATTGTGGAAGGGCTAAGGGTACATTTTTTTTAGATGTTAGCAATTCTGGCTGCTGCCAACAGAGTGTCTAGGATGTCGATACACAGCTTGATCTCCCATGTAGAGGCAGGGAGATGTCCCCATCACTGCAACAAAGTCAGGATGCACCTGTAGGTCCTAATGGGCTTCTTGACACAAGTTTTAAGGATGTACAGGTACGTTCTAAGGAGACTTAAAGAGTTAATAGATTTTACAGCTACTTGCTTAGAAATACAACGTTTACATTAGAGTTAAACCAATTAATTCTCCCTTCAGAGTCTATTCTGCTCCATGATATATAGGCATCCATATTAAAAAGTAGGACAGGACTAAGCTAGGCTGAATCATTTTAGGAGGTTTGCCAGAAACCTTCAAGGTCTCAAAAGCTAATGTAAGGTTACATTTTTCATGTTGGCCTAATAAAAGGTATCAGCTTCGACTAAAACAGCATTTGCCAGTTATACACTAAAGATTTCTGAACTTGTTTTATTGAAAAACAATTCTTATATTTGTACTCAAAAATTGTGCCAATTTACATGCACAAAGTAGACAAAAGATACATTTGCAAAAAATTCCCTTTTTATACTTGCATTTTTTGTAGAGTTACTAAAAAAACCTTTTGATTCATAATAAACTTGCAGATGTTGTTTTAACAGTAGGTTTCAATATGCTAACGTCAAGGCAGCAGAACTAGAAAATGTGGCTTCTAATAAAATTGCGATAAAAAAAACAATATTCACACAGACTTGGCTATATCTACACCTAAAAGCTAAAATGTTTGAAATGTTTGTTCTGCTATGAGCTTTTTTTATCTATCATAAAAAAACTCTGGCCCTTTAAGAAACAATTAATTATTAAGAAACAATCATTTTTAAAAGCATTAAAGTGATCTATGGTTGGAAAATAATCTTTAAAATTGAGGAATTCCAGAAAGGGGGTAAAAGCGTTTCGTGGCTGAGTAATGAGCATTGTATTTGTTTTCTTGGTCTATTTACTTCATTATTTACAGTGCTTGTCGTTACTTCTTCACTGGTTGCCCTGAAACAGGGGAGGGATGACAGATGGACTCCTTGCTGCTAGTTAAGACTTTTATCAATGTAAGAACTTGGGGAAATTGCCCAACGAGTATTTCTTTCTGTTTTTTTTACATATACACATTGACAGCCACATTGGATATTTCTCTACCTATACAAGGTAAGTGCTTATAATAGTTATCTCTCTTCTGTACCCTGCTACTTCTTCGCATATCTTTTTAATTTCCTTCCAGTCTGAGACACTAGAGGTGTGTGGAGCAGCTCAGTTTATACTTGGTGCTGACACTTTAGGATTAGTAAATAACAGTCTGTCTTGCCTATTTGCAACACCAATCTCAAGTATTTTTTTCATAGATGACACCTGTGCCAGAGGTGAGTAGAACTTGTATTAATAAAGAAGCTGGGAGGCTCGAGTATTATCATATCAGAAAGGTAATAACATAATGTTTGACACTGAGAATCTATCTAAAATATAAGACCTAAAAAATAATTATTATATGTGTTAACATGCATGCATCAAGGAAATCAATACCCAAGAGCGATAAAGTCTTACCTATTAAGCGTAGAAGAAGAAAAAGAACTCCCAGTGCGTAGGACTTTAGTTCCGGACTTACAGCCCTGTGGAAAAAAATGGATTGTGAGATTTAAGAAAATAAGAACAGAATGTGGAAAGTGATTTAGCTGCACCCTGCTAGCAAATTCAGTATGCAGAGTCCAGTGGCAACCAATGCAGTATGATAAATTGCTGAGTCCAGTGACAAAAATGCAGATCCCCACCAACCTATCACTGAACTCAGTAAGTTTAGTCTATGCTAGCTCTGTACAACCCCAGTGCTCAAAGGCCACAGACAGCCCAGGAATTCTGTAGCCTAAAAAGTTTGCTCTGGTTTATGCATCTTACCAAGCCATAGCCAAGAGGCTTTATAGTAAGTATTAAACTGAAATATTTTCAGTTTTTTTCTAGCTATCCTGGTTATCTCTCGAGTCCCTCTTTAATAACCTCCACCGCTCTAATCACAACTCCTGCAGACCTCACTACAAGCTGAAGCTCTGGACACTGTATATGGGGTGTACCAATTAACTTGTAACTGAAAAAACTCAGATGCCTATAGATCAGAAATGTGGAATAGACTTCCCACCTGTAGTAATGCGAGAGAGAGAGACAGAGGGAGAGAGAGAGATAGAGAGAGAGAAAGAGGAGGGAGGGAGAGAAAGAGGAGGTAGAGAGTGAAAAGAGATAGGAGAGAGAGAGAGAGAGAGAGATGATGAAAGGAAGGAAGGAAAAAGAAAATGCACACAGAAAGAAAGAGCCAAAAGAGGTGACAGTGTGAGGTTGAGACAAAGAGAAAGGAACAAGACATGACATGAATAGGGAAAAGAGAGAGGCAGCGATAGAGAGATAAGTGGAGTACAGGAGATAGAACAAATATAAAAAGGAATGAATGTGTTATTACTCTGCTTTAATTAATGGACCCTTCAGTGACACTTTGCTGCCAATCAGGGTGGTGCTGTTACCTCTTCAAAAATCATTAAAGGGTTTTTAGCTGTTGCAGCTTCATGTGCGAGAAATAATTACATCTGGAGCTGCATAATAAGTTCTGGAATTTAGCAGCATTGTTAACACCTGCTAATGGTGTCAGTGGGAAATGAAAAAGTAAGTCATTATGTTTTGGAACTGTGGACATTCTGTGCTACTCCTCACATTAAACCCGCAAGAAAGCAATTTGGTAGCAAGGGGTTTCAAGAACCAGTGTGCTGCTGAGAATAATAACGGTAATTTGCTCAAAAGTAAAAATAAAAATTTAAATAAAATAAACAGAAACACTCCTCTTACATTTCTTACCACTGGAGTTTGCAAACAGACATGACAGCTAAATATAAATAGTTCATATATCAAATTTGTTTTGTAATGGTCACTTATACATACGTGAAGGCCACAAAGCCATATTTTTTCAGTAAATGGGCAAAATTCAAGTTCAAGTTTCAGAGCCTCATTTCAAAGCTGGTTAAAGCAAGTGTATTACTCAACTCTGCTTTTAATTATACATATCTTCAGGTGATTTTCACTACCTTTAACAGGTTTTTCAGAATATTATTTAGTACTGAAATCATAAGATACAACAATGAGTACCTAAGTAAAAATACTTACCATACCACCAATGTCATTTAAAATGGACCTGCAATCTGCAACCAGTCCAATAGAATAAAAATGTTGATCTATACATTGCGCTAGACAAACAATCACCAAATGTGGAGTTCAAATGGTATTTCCAAAGTTTTAAATGTTAAGTGTAGACTCATAACACATTTCTTTACAATTTGCTGCAATGATTGCAGAAAGGATCACACATGGAAATTAAACACTGCTCACATATATGTTAAGCATAACTTATTATTTATATGTTTTAGCAAAAACCCATCTTAATCATAATTGTAGGAATATTTTATTATTTTATTTTTGAAATATTTTATAAAATTTTAAAAAAACAATGTACTATTAATCTTGTAATACATGTTTTCACTGTAAACATATATATATATATATTAAAATATATATATAATATGCCATTATATATATATATATATATATATATATATATATATATATTACAATCAATGTTAGGGGTGAGGAACAACTGCCTCTAGTTGCCACTGGACCCGTAATACTGATCCAGACACCGCTGTATACGTACAGTATATCTGGGAGAGCTTTGTATAAAAGTCTGAAAAATACAGTCGCAATCTGCTTGGCAACGGCATGTCTGGGGAGCGGGGTTCATCATGCATTAATCATTGTAAAGGCGAAGGCAGAGCTTGAGTGGTATGATAAAGGCAAGAGATCTATGACAATGCAAATTCAAAAAGACACAGATAGAAACAACTATACAACTGAACACTATACAACTGACCACTTGGCTATTGTAACAAAACATTAGATATATCAATTGAAATGTTTTGTTGCCAAAGATACTGATTATATACCGGTACTTTGCCTTTAATAACTTTGCCACACAAGCACCAGGGGTATTATTATAGGTTCTTAGTCTCAGTTTGAAGGCAAAAACAGTAAAAATTGCTGTAATATTCATTATCAACATTTCTGAAGCTTCCATACGCAATCTCCCGTCACCCTTACGTGTTTTAAAACTCTCAAGTGTTGTGAATTTGATAAGTGCTATAATGACGATAACAATAAAATGTTAACACGACCTACAGTGAATCCAATACAAGCTATTGAAATCCAAAGCGAAATGTCAGCATGAAAGAGCTTTATAGCATTGACAAGTCTTTGTCATTCGAAATCTCTATTGAATCAGCACAGCTAACATGGTTTGAAATATAGTGTGGGCAGGTATACACAATTCTTCATAAGTGGAGATTTGCTGAGGCTTTCAGTCTAAATGGGGAGGGGGGCGTATCGGCCTTCTAACGCCCCTGTAATCATCTTTCTTCCCATAGGACTTGGAAGCAAATCAGTCTAGACCTTAGTTAATGATACTGGTCTAGCTGCAGGCTGGCAGTATATTAGCATTAACCCTTTCAATGCCAGCAGGAGCGATGTCAGACTAATAAGAATTAGCTACCACCAGAGAAGTAGAATTTATTGGAGCCCGTGTGATGGTTTAAATGATCAGTCACCTTTTTAATGGGACAAAAATGACATTTATTGTGCTTTTACATAATTTTGAGGTCGTGCCTTTTTTCCTGATTTTGACGGCCCCGCTCTGTCATCCGCATGAACAAAGAGCTATGGTTCAGTGATGACATCACCTGCCAGGGGAATGAGTTCTGATGAAATGTAATGCCTCACCAGTCTACGGACAACATGAGACTTCAAGTTGGGGTATCATTTCTTTTACACATTATGAGTGATACCTAAAGGTACCGAAAGTGCATGACTGGCTCAATGTTGAATATTAGGCTTGTAGCATAATTATATGCATTAACTATATTTTGTTTGTTGCAGATGTGATACCACCACTTATGATGTTGCAGTTCATGGTGTTGTGTTTTCTAGACACCACTTTTATGTATTTGGCTTGTTTGTGCACTCTTCCAAATCATTTTTACAGTACTTTGTCACTATTGCAGTTTGCACATTTTATCCCTTTTTCTGTATCTGTCAGGTTAACCAATTAAATACTGTAGCTACTTTGCATGTCTTCTTTTACATGCCCCAACTACAACAGGTATATGAGCTCAGACTTGCTTACAAACGTTGCTTCCTTTCAGATGTATATTAACATATTTTTATCATTGCATTGGGATATGACTATCTCAAGAGCCTTTACTGTTGATGACAGCATGATTTCTCAGGCTTCGTTATGATTCAGGTGGCAGCTGCATATGAATACATGGCAAGTATTATTTACAGTCTGTGTTTATTGTCAACAAGAAGAATTCTGATCCAAAATGGCTTGAGAGCTATGGGTCAGTCAGGATTATAAAGACCAAGATGATGTTATTGCATTTCTACAGTGCCCATTTCCCTTTAGACTCTACATGAATCCCAAATGATGTGTCTTTTCACATAATCTCATAAATGTAGACATCAATGCACTCATACACATATCTAAATGATGAGTGCTTTTTGTAAGTGTGAGTGTATTAGGGTATTGAAACAGCATGTTTATGTTTGCATGTATCCCACTGGGTGAGTCATTCTTTTCAATCTCTTTGCAGGCGTACGCACATCTGCTTGGCACTCTGCAGAGCTTTGAATAGTCTGCTTTCTCCAGTTCATTTTGATTAGTTCAATAGGTGACAGGCAGATACAGAGACAGGGAAGGTCATTCCTTGCATTTTAACGCCTTTCTTCAGCCTCTGTTTCCAAAGGAGGAGGCAATGAGAATTTGGCATATTTCAATAATCTGTTATTCACCTCAGGGCTGCTTCAAGGCTCTAGCGAGCAATGGGCAGAGCTCTAATTATGTGTCCCCTCCTGTCAATTCCTACCCATATTTAGAACATCTCGACATAGAGAAAAAATAACTGTTACTGCATCATTGGTTCTGATACATCATGAAGCCATTATTATCAGATGGCTTGGAAAAATACCCACATTCTTCATTTGAAATGTAATCCTAAATTACCAAGCATCATGATGACCACTGTTGTATCACTTACAGGTTTGTTTGTCTCCACCAGCCACAGTCACTTTGGTTTGTTTAGCTAGCTTGTATATTTACTTTCAGGGGTATGATACACACCAATAACACAATTGTTGATGGGCAAATTGCTTGCTAGGAATGGAAATGATCGATTTAAGCATGTTTATGGAAAACACAATAGGAAAGCTAAATCTATTAAATACCTACTCCATACTCCTGCACTGCTCCAGATATATTCCTGATGATCTAACTGGTTGGTGGGAACAAAGTAAAACCCAGTGGCTAGGTGGCAGAAGAATTCCCTGGACATTTTTAAAACATTTAAATGTAAAGTCACCTGGGCCTGGACTTAATAGTTTTTACAGTAGATAACTTTACACATGTCGGGGTTGTGGTAGCAGCAATCTATCTGTCCATGGTTGAGCTTGACTGAGAGCCCTGGCTAGCTGACGGCAACGTTGATGGAAGAATGTTGAACCTTTTTTTTTTTTAAAGATTTAAGAATTTTAAATTATATGATAGCAATCTCACAGTTTCCAGCAGTTTCCAGCAGATAAAAAATGTTTAAATAGAGACAAAACATTAAGGAAAGGGGAGACAGGAAAATGAAAAAAAATAGTTAGAAAGAGAAAATTAGTGAGAGGGGGGATCAAGCAATACTTAAGCAATAAGTTGAGAGAATGTTGTTATGTAACCTCATAATCCCATTCTTAGCCTTAATTACTACTGAGTTTATGAAGTCAACTTGCTGCTCACAGTAATGGGAGTCTGTAAAAGTCCTGTCAGAAGGAAACATATATACAACAAAAATTTTTACCTGTAAATATTACAGTTAAAAAGTAGTAAGTCAATGAACAGTATAGTGAAGGCAAGCACCAGGGGGGTTAATGGGAAATAAGCCTACCTAGGATACAAAATGGTGCCTCTTCTCTCAAACAGGAGTAAAAGACCTCGGAACAAAGCCAGTATCCTGGTTACACACATTGGATATTTATGTGAGAGTAATACCTATTATAAATCCATAGAGGATGAAGTAGGGAATTTTAGATGGAAGAAAATAAACTGCAGAAAAGAACAAAACAGAAAAAAGAAGAAAATACCACGTATCAAATGATGCTGCTCAGCAAGTGTGAAGGGCCTAGAGGTTGTTACAGTGCTCTTTATGCCCTTTCAAATTTGATAGCATGAGGTGCTCTGTCCAGGATCTGGTCAAACATCTTGATGAGTATCATACTGACATCTTAAGGCCTCTCCGACCCAGGGAGCCCACAGATCCTTAAATTATTTTGCCTCCCATGATTATAAAGTCATCAAATAGACTGCAAAAGTTCCTGCAGCCACAAAACTTGACTGAACTTTCAGAAGTGTCAACCATATTCAGCATTAAATCTCCAATCTTAAGGGTGTCATGCCATAGGCCGCAGATTTCATCTCGGACCCTAGAGAGGGCCTGAGAGAGCCTAATAGAAAAGTACTTCCACATAAGGATATTGGAAAGGTATTTTTTTTTAGAACAAAGTGCAATTGCTGGGCCAAAGTGTCCTCTTTTGGTTTTCTATGGGATGATGCCGGTGAAGATGCCATTTTGTCCTTGAGGAGGAGGGCACCAACTTGAGGTTTTGAATCTTTCCTCATATTATCAAAAAACTGCCAAAATAGCACAAAATCGGCCATTTTGAAGAGAGTTTATACCTCAGGCAGCCATATTTGATCACGGATGGCCACGTCCCCAAGTATTATAATGCCTTACTGTATCATCATGTTATCTCTAACTTATGTCTTACAGTCATCAAGATAAATCAGCTCGTCCAGATATAACATTAGTGTAAAATATTGATGGTGGTTTGAAAAATTGTTACATTAACCAGACACTGTCTTTCATTGCACACATACATATTATTGCTATAATATGACCTTTACCAGAATAATGTTGCCATTAGGAAATGACTTCTGTTTTATCTTCTGAATAATTGCGTTTGAAAATGTATTCAACTTTACTTTATTAAAGGTAAACAATTATTCACAGTCAAGTACAGGGTAACTTAGAAGGAGATTTCTATTATTCAAGGTCTAGTTTGGTGCCTTTATTTACTTAATCTCCCTCCCAAGTCTGTTTAATAGTAATATTCCACAGAATAACAGATAATGATTTCCTTCACAATGTCTGGTAACTGTCCTGGGGAGAACACCAGGAATTTGTGTCTCTTCCCCCTGCTTGGCCTTAGGGAAGTGTGCAGCAGGGTCACGTAACTTCCATAATGTGACCCTGTGGTAGTAGAGACACTGGTGTCAAGGGAATGTAAAAGCACAAGCCCCCCCCCCCCCCGAGTGTTGGAATATTGTGTAATTTCAGATATAGCATGTGAGGACCTTGAGGGAGCAGGATAGCTGGCACAGGCCCACCTCCTCGTGAGCCAACAAAGGGTAAGTTTGTGCTTGTAAGTGTAAATAAGTATGTTAGTGTGTGAAAGTATGTTTTGTATCTGTGCATGTTAGTATGTGTGTGTGTAAGTAAGGATGTTAGTCTGTCAAGGCATGTTAGTGTGTGTAAGTATGATATTGTGTAAGTATACTATATGTGTAAGTATGTTAGTATGTTTGTGTGTAAGCCTGTTACGGTGTGTGTAAGTACTGTTGTGTTAGAGTCAGAATGCATATAAAGTACTAGGGTCAGCGCGTGTATTTCAGAAATATACACATTAACTTTTACACTATATATATATATATATATATTGTGTTAGAGTCAGTGTGTGTGGGTGTTGGATTTGTTGTTGTATAGTGTGCGTGCATGTATATGTTGTATAAGCGTGTGTGTTACTGTATGGCATTAGCATTAGTGTGTATATCTGGATGTAGTGCTAGGTGTGTGAGGTTAGCATGCCTGTGCATGAGTGTTTGGTGTTAGCATGTGTGTGTGTTTCTGTATGGTGTTATCATGAGTTTATGTGTGTTAGTATTTGATGTGTGCCTGCTGTCAGTGTATGGTGTATCCCCTGATGTAGTGCCTGGGTGTCAGTGTAAGGTGTATCCCCTGATGTAGTCTGCCACTGCCTATCGCAGGTGCGATAGGAAAAAAAACCCCTATATGGCTCAATTGCTGCTGCGCTTGCTAAAGTGCCGGCTGAGCCACCCATTTGAAACCTGTTCGCACAGTAAAAGCAGTGCAAGCGGAGGAGGAGCTCCCAGCCGTCAGCAAACTCACCCCCCAGTCCGGACTCTACCCGCCCTCCCCAGTGACTGACTGCAATCCTGCAGTCACTCTGATGATTAGCCCGCCCCTTTCTGCTTCCCAGTCTCTCCCTGCAGTCACACTGATGATTTGCCCCACCCCTTTCCTTATAGCGCCCACACTGCTCAGCAACTCATCTAACAGTAGGTATAATATTAATATTTGGGCTGCTGAAAGTTAGGGGAGGTGGGGGGGGGGTTAGGAATGTTAATGGGGTGTAATTTAGGGGCAGTTAAATGAGGTCTTTGGGTTAATTAGGGGCAGTTATGGTTGATGGGGTGTTTAGGGTTAATTTAGGGGGAGTTATGGTTGATGGGGTTTTAGGGTTAATTTAGGGGCAGTTATGGTCAATGGGGTGTTTTAGGGTTAATTTAGGGGCAGTTATGGTTAATGGGGTCTTTAGGGTTAATTTAGGGGCAGTTACGGTTGATGGGGTCTTTAGGGTTAATTTAGGGAAATTTATTTTAACCTGTACATTACATCGTATATTGTACATTTCATTTTCAAAATGTATATATTGTGAACCCCCTTTGGAATTACCCACCAACTGCCACATTATAACATCGTAGCGAATCCATCCCTGGATCCCTTTTATTAAAACTTTTGCTTAATGCTTTTAATAAATGAAAACCTGTATATAGTTTTTCAGTGAAAATGATTGGCTATAGAGTACCATATAGGCATCATATCCAGCAGTACAATGGTATTGGATGGACCCTTCTAAGAGCTAGGTTCTGCATAGGGTTCCAGAGACCATAAAGAACCTTCAATGAGGCTACTCCAGCCTCAAAGCAAAATATGTTACCCAAGTTATTTGTGCCTTTCCATCTGTCTAATTTGCTGTAAATCTCCAGTTTAACAAATGTTCTATTTCTCTTTTTTGATTCTCTCTGAATTTTCTCTCTGGATTTTTATCTGGTAATGTTTGTTATACCCATATCAACTGAATCTTAAAGTAGATAATTGCTGTAAATTATCTGTACCTTTTTTTGTTACATTACAGTTTGCTTATAGAGTGCATTTTATAATAGGGGCACATGCAAGATAACCAATAACGTGAAAATTTACAATGTGCAAAACTAACAATATTGTAGTTACTGTTTTTGTTGGGTAAGGACTCAATATTGCGCAGAATTGACATAATGAATTGGTTGGTGAAATGGATTCTTAGATCCCACCAGAAACTTTTTTTTTCTTATTCTACCACACAGAACGCCAGTGATGAAAGCATTATGTGACCCTGCAGTAGTAACAGAGAGTGCGAGCTGCTATAAAGCTAAAAGCTCAATGTGTGAGGAAAAGGGGGAGTGCTGTGTGAGCGTCTTTGTAGAAGGGAGGGGGATAGGTGAGAGGGAAAAAGGTACTGAAGGAGAGACGAGAGAGGGATAGACACATGCATTCTTCTATTGACGCTCCTTAGAGTTCCCACCTATGCCCTGCCAACAAAGACATTTATTGAAAATGAACACTGATAAAGAATATTCTTTGTAAAACACCACAAATTGGTCGCAATTGCACAGATGTAATTAAGGCAGGCCGTACCCGAAAGAATGGAGGAGAGCAGATTTTAGTATCCTAAAAACAGATAATGAGCTTGGTGCCTAATTTGCAAGCATTGACTTAAAACAACTCACCTGATGAGGATGATAACTGATGGTGTTTGTGCCATGGCTCCAATCATGCTGCAGACACACATCACACACAGAAAAGTGAGAAAAGCCTCTTGACAACCAGGACTGGGACATTTTCCAGGAACCACGGTGGTATTCTCCACGGGGACAGACGTGAGACACAAACAGCCAGCCAGATTCTAAATGAAAAGCACAGTGCAGAGGTTACATAATAGTTTTTTTTAGTCCTCCATTTATAGCTATTAGTCAAGTTTATCTAGCAAGCAGTATTTAAGTAACAGTAATCTTCCAATTAACCCCTGAATAATGTATATCCTAATATCCCTTCCAAACTTTGTAGACAAAATATTTAATATTATACATTTCAACTTGCAGCCATTTGACATATAGCAAATGGTTTTCACAGGCTTCATTACATTTCAGTTAGTTAAAATGAAATAAATATAATCCTGGACTTCAGTAGAACCATAGAGTCATGCATTTAGAATGCTAAATCCTATAAGCAAATAATAAAAACAGATCTCCAGGATTTTATTAACCCCTCACCTTCTCAGGAACCATCTGAGAAGACCTAATCACACCCAGATGGATATGCCCGGCCGCACGTTACGTGACAACAAAAATGTAACGTACAAAAAGTAATGTAACATGGGGTCATTAGGTGGCTGCCGATCTTAAAGTGCCAGGGATGCCTTATTATCACCGCATTCTTTAGATCTGATTTGTAACCAGCAAAACTGATATCCAACTTCCAATAGCCCACTGCAGGGAAGCAGAGCCGTTTGGAGAGATTGCTCCAGTAGCAAGACTGGGACCGCGGCGGCACTGTGCCGTCCCAAAGCGGATCTGGTAGACCTCTTCAATTTTCTGGAGGAGGCGGGGCCTAGCGGGGTCACACAGCGTCATGCCGTAATCCCGTGGGAGCTGCAGCAAGTGTCTGCTGAGGCATTGCGGTGAGTGAAGTGCCTGAGTGGGTATATTAGTGTCTAGGTATCTAAGTGTCTCAGTGGGTAGGTAAGTGTCTCAGTGGGTATATTAGTGTCTGGGTATGTAAGTGACCCCCTATATGCCACTCTGTCCCATGATATGCCTTTTAACCCCCTATATGCCAGAGTGACATATAGGGGTATAAGGCATTTCAGGAGGCAGAGTCGCATATAGGGGGTTAAAAGGCATAACTTGGGGCAGAGTGGCATACAGGAGGGTATAAGACATGCCTGGGGGCAAATGTGCATAACTGGGGGCAAATGTGCATAACTGGGGGCAGGTTGGTAAATAAAGGGAAATACAAAAAAATAGTTTACATGAATTAATATTGACTGGTAAAACTTTTTTCCTATAGGGACATCTTATATTCAGGCTTTTCCTTTTTTTTCCTAAATTAATATTCAGATTTTGGGGGGGTTGTCTTATAATCGAGCAATTACTGTAATATCAATGGGAAAAGATTGCCAGCTTTTGTCATGGTTAACATGACTGTCTGTTTACACAAACAATCTTTCCCTCTAAAGCAGTAAATTAAATCCCTGGTTTCACTGTCCAGAAAAGCCACCTTGATGCTAAATGTTTTAACTACCATAAATAGAAAGTCTTATGTACACTATATGGACAAAAGTATTGGGACATACCTCTTAATTATTGAAATCAGGGTTTGGGCTGACCTCAACCCCCTCAACCTTTGGGTTGAACTGGAATGGGATTGCGAGCCAGGCCTTCTCATCTAAGTGCCTGATACCTGATGAATGTGCAAAAATTCCCACAGAAACACTCCAAAATCTTATGGAAAGCCTTCCCAGAAAAATGGGAATTGTTAAAGCTGCTAACATCATATTCATGTATTTAGAATACAAAGTCTATAGTTGTTGTTATAACTGAAACGTTTGTAATGATCACCCAGGTGTAGGTATTTGCTATGCAAAAACATATCAGTAGACATGACTTTTATGACCAACTTTTCACCCACTTTTGTTGACTAATGCTTATAAAACTATTTTTTTATTAAAATAATTATCCAAATACATTTACCATATAATACAGTTACTAAATTGTTTGTGTACATCTATTGTTAACATAAAGTATGTTAATCCATAAAGGTAAGTATTTTAATATCTCTGAGAATGCATACTTAAGAACAGTATTATCCAAGAAACAATATTTCTTAATATTACTTAGGAAGATATCAACTTGAGAAGACAATTTAGAGATTATCCTTGCAAAATCAGATTTATGAATATGAAATAAAAAAAAGATTTAATATATCTTCTAAAAACATTTTTATTGCAAAATATAGCTTATTTTATTCGTACCGAAATTCTTATTTGCACATTATACTGATCTTTTACAGTCTGATAAAATATTTCCATGCTAATTTAGAATGTTGTAAATTGTTGTATTGCTGTATAGAATACCCAGACATATTTAAACACTAATTCATTTGATTTGTTCAATAAATGTAAGAATATATTTAGAGACATTCAAGGAAACTAATTTCATCCATATCATTTTCTACAGAGCACACAACAAAGGTGTATTTTTTAGTTTTCTGTTGACTATTACGTATTCAAAGTTTGCCAGATACTCTTTGTGTATTAATCAAAATGAAGAACTGTGTAAATCAGGTGATGTTACACTTAGACAAAACAGTAAAGGTACTTTAATGCATACAATGGTGCCTTAAAATGTTCTTGTGGTCCATCTTCAAGTGCATTTGCCCCTTTCCCCATCCATAAGCTAAATGCCCTGCATAAAATGCATTTGGCTGAATGCATCTCTCTGCATGTGATGTACTCACCTTCAGTCAGCCCCAACGTTGACATTGGTAAACACTAGACTTGTGCATTCGTCTTTGGGCAAACATAAAAACGAGCACGAAGAGTGCGTTTTTATGTTTGTCCCGAAGAAACGAAGATAGTGGCGGTAAAACGTACACGAAGACGAAAACACACAACACGAAGAATCTTCGTGTTAGTCTTCGTCTACTAATCTCCCTGGTCCCTTCCCCATCTAGCCTACCTTATCTCCGTAGCATTGCAGGGGTTGACGGAAGTGGAAATCCATAGATCCGGGGTAAGGGGTTAACTCCTGACAGCAAACCTATGGATTGCTGCTCCCGTTAACCCCTGCGTTCCTGCGGAGATAACGGGATTGGAAATCCGTAGGTTCGCCGTCAGTGGGGTTAACTTGGCCGGCAGAGACCACTGGTCTCCCTGCTATAACAGTTAAAGGTCTGTACAAGCGACTTTAGTGGTCTTTCGTACGGACTTTTAAGTGTTGTGGCAGGGAGACCAGCAGGGCCAGACCAGCCCACCGGGATACCGGGAAATTTCCCGGTGGGCCGGCAGGTCCGTGGGCCGGGAGGCCAGCAGACCGACATTCAAAACTGAGCAGGATTGAAAGCTGCCTACTCCAGCTGCCGGAGGCTAATGAAAATAAAGGGGCTGGAGTGCACGCACCGCGCCGCCCAATGGCAGTTCCTCAGCAATTCGTCCCACGTCTTGAAAGGGGTGGGACGAAGAGCTGAGGCACGGCCATTGGGCAGCGTGGTGCCTGCACGCCGGCCCCTTTAATTTCATGAACGGCCTCCACCTGCTGCCCCCACCAGACACCAGGGAGTCAGAAACAGTGCTAAGTCGGGGGACTTTTCTGGAGGCAGATTGCCCCATGATATGCCTTTTAACCCCCTTTATGCCACTCTACCTCCAGAAATGCCTTTTAACCCCTATATGCCACTCTGCCTCTAGAAATGCCTTTTAACCAGAGTGGCAGTAGAGAGGATATAAGGCATATCAGGGTGGCCCTCAGGAACTGCTGTACAAAAATTCACACTATTCTTATAGCAACAGGAGATTATATTTCTAGCAGCTAATGGAAAGTAACTGAAAAATCTAGCTAACCTGGAAAGGTAGTGTTAAATATGCCCTGAGAATTATAATCCTGACACGCAGTTCACCTCAACTCAATCAGCTTCATAAGGAGCATAGTAAAAATTATGGTATACCAAGCAAGAAATCCTTAAAATTTCTTTTCATTCATTTCATTTTATTCATTTATTTCATACATAAAATCAACACAGATGCCATTTTTAAGAAGCCTTTAGGGTTTCTATGGCAAAACCTGTACTTGCTGTTATGTCACATGACCATACCTGGGAACTTCTTGGATCCGGCTACCCGGAGCCTTCCCTTGCAGGACGCAGCCAGGACGGCACTCTGACATCAGCGGGCGGTACGGCGGTCGTCGGTGGGCGGTCCCGCTGACGTCGGGGGCATCACCCCCATGTAAAGCGAAAAATGGGCGGGGAGCGGGGCGTGTCAACACCACGCTCCCGCGACCCGGAGGATTCGGGTCTTGACCTGGAGAACCGGAGGAGTATCGCTCACCTGGCAATTTCCGGGTCAAATCGGAGGTATGCACATGACAAGTGGTCCAGGCATTCATCAGTACTAGGAATGGTGATCCTAATGCTACATATAGTTAATAAAGTGTTAAATTAAGTAGAGTGCATAGAATAGCACCTTTAACTGTCTATGTACCACCTGATGTCACCAAGCACCAGGATGTGACATCATTTGAACACAAACTACAAATAATGAAGTAGTGTAGACGAGTAATGTACGAGTAATGAATTAAGCTCTCAAGTAGGCATTACTTAGCTGAGAGATTTCCTCAGGGACCCATTACAATAAAAAAAAAAGATCTATATGTTGTTTCTTGCAAATAAGTCTCTCCCAAAGGCATTGAAACTCCTCAATTCACTTCCTCAGGAAGTGAATTCCAGAACTTTATTGCCCTGAATGCAAGTAACATCTTTCTCTCAAGAACCTGAAAAAGCTCTAAGAAAGAAGCTTACCTAAATGTAAAGTGCTGCATTCAGTTATTTTATAACTATGTCTAAAAGTGCCTTAACTCTCATCAGCATAGCATAGAAACAGCTCTGGGAATTGACCATTCTGGGAATGGCTACAGATTCAGTAGCATGGTGAGCAAAATATGGTATCTTGTACGGATGACATCTAACAAGATCAACACCTTGATATAGGTGGAACACTTAGGCTTATGCAACTCTAAAGTAGCAGGTATAGGTATAAGTGAAAGCCCATGTACCAGTGAGTAAGGGATCAAAAGTAGCACACCTTGTGTCCTTATCTGACTGTATCCACCTTGAAATCCAAAGCTTCGTTCTTACTACACAATTATATTTATCATGAATTTTCTAGAAGCTGGTTTTGAAAAACAGCTCATTTTAACTGTTTCCATATAAATTATTTACAGTCCAAATCAAAAGATGTTGCCTCATCTTTGGCTTAGAACATTTTTATGAATGTCACTGATAATAAAACAGTTTTTTATACTTGAATCAGCACAAAATTCAATTCAGTATGTATAAAGTGCCTTGAGCAGTTGGCAAATATCAGAAATTATTTAAAGAAGATGCTTCTTCGGGCAGAAATGGGCCCTTTGAAACTGGCCCTGATCTGCTGGTAATGATGTCTGTAATATTATATTACCATTGTTTCATATTTTGTGCAAAATTGAATTTATTTGCACATAAAGCACTTCACACATTCAACACAAAAGTTCCAAGACAGCAAAACGATCTCAGGACCTGTATATGGGGAAGAAGCCTTGAACACTGCTTGCAGAGGGCCTCAGGATATTGTATTATGCCATTGTTTGCACCTCTCAAGGCACACTGTCTCCAGCTCCTGAATGGACCTGCTTACAGAGAAGAACCTCATTGCGCTGCCCCCTACCAGTTAAGAACCCTAGGTAGCTGTCTAGGGCAAAAAGTGCTCCTTTGAACGCTGTACTGTAAAATTAGTACATTGGATCTGCATTGACAGTCTCAAAAATTGCAAACACCTTAAAAGCAAATAATCTCTTGTTAACGAATAGGAAATGAAAGACTTATCAATGTATCAGCACGCATTTTATTTTCAGTCTGTAATTGTCTCACTAAAATGGAGACATGGAAAGCAGGAAATTGCTTCCTGTGGCTAATGCTGTGTTTAAAATGAGCATTTCTTCCTGTAGTACTTATCTTATAGTCTGGAAATAAGCGTGATTCAATCTTCTAAAGTATTAGACTAAACCAATATTTTCTGTGAGCTAAGTGTGAGGCTATGATTGTTACTCTGACACACATCTCAATTTAATAGAAAATGGATGGGACAACCCAAGACAAAACGTGAAAACCATCACAATGGCGAATCCCTTAGAGGGGAAATGTCATAGAGTTCAGCATAATTAAATTTATTAAATGTAAACTACCTGCATCTTTTTTAATCAAAAATGAAGGATTTCTGAAACGTGACTAATCTGTTTTGTGCAAAACATTTACTCTTATAAGTACATATGGCCAAGTTTATATGTGTATCCACCAGGTGCCAGACATACAAGCTAAATGGCTAATATAGTCTGCTTTTATCATGTGTAACTTAAAAGGAATTGGTTTCTTAATGTTCTTTTGGCATAATAAATATATAGATGTAGCATGAGAGGAGGTGCACTAACATTATCAGTACCTACCAAAAGTGTGCAAATGCATTGTAATAAATGGCCTTGTGGACCACCCATCAACTTGCACAGCAGGAAAGGTATGGCCTAGCTTAATAAGGAGAAGGCAATCTGTCAGTGACCCATATGGGGCCGTAAAGGAGCAGCGAAAGGCATCTACGAAGGTGATGGTAAAGTTTGTATTCCTGGTAGGCAACTGTTCATATAAATCTGTAGCATAAATCACTATAGGATTATCTGTGAGCTCACCGTCTTTGTACATCCAGCGAAGCAAGCAGACATATACGTAACCCCATCAGCACCACATACGGGAGAGAATGAGTCATTCTGACATTCACAGCCCTTATTGCAGGGCGGAGATTGGTCCAAAGACGAACCTGTCAAAGAACTTCATATAGAAAACAAAAGTGTCAATTAGATTAGATTATGTATGAAAGCTAGACAGCACAAGCTCATTTGAAATTACGGATCTATGGATCTGTACAATTTTTACAACTCCTATACCATAATATTGTTCAACATGATCTGCATGCCTTCTACCTGTCATTCATTTAATGAAATGCCAACAATGACAGTATTAGACAGAGCAAAAACAATCTCCGCTTAAACACAGTAGTAATGTATCCCCTTAAAAGGTCAAAATCATTCAAGTGGTATGAGAACTGACAACCATTACTGTTAGTGATTCTAAATAGGAAACAAGCTGAAGCTGTTATTGATTGTAACAAACATAATTTGGCAAAATTCTTCTTAGTTTTCATGGTACCATCTGAAACAGTTATGCTTAGCCCTGGGGTTCCAGGATACTGTTTAGCAATCTTCTTGAACAATTAGGTATAAGGTCTCTAAAATACTAAGTTCCAATTTTGAAACAGGATAGCTAGAAAATGTTCTGTCTACAGGTATATAGGACACCAAGTGAATGCCAAGGAAATATTTATTAAGTTAATTTGCCAATCATGTCTCTATGAATGCCAAGTGTAATGTAGTTGTGAATTGACCAAGGACAGCATAGTCGCAATTACTATAAACAAATGAAGCTTGATTCAATTTACCAGCAGCACAAGTTTTTTCCATAACATTTATAGCACTTGAAGTGGTGATGATGGGATTTATTTATAACTTGTTCCTTCAGTTTTTATGTAACCTTCTTGGGAGTTACCACCGTGTTTAAAATTCTCTATAGTTTTTTTTCTCCCAAGATGTGCAATATAGCTAATGCTAACCTTCTGTTAATCATAAATGCAATCCATATGATAGATGCTGGTTAAAAATTGAATTTATGTACAGCGGTTATACTGTACATAGTCAGGATCCAGGTGATAAGTCAACACAGAGTTGCTATGAGGTGGTATAACTTTTTATAGTGGCCAGCTCCTTTAGATAGTATTGACATCATTTGCTGGACAAAGCTGGATGCCAAAAATGCAAAGTAAACACTGCTTCTTATAATGGTTGCATCCTTTGAATGCCATTAGGGTTTGGGTGTATTGGATGGACCTCACCCCTTACCTGGGGGATTAAGAGGCAAGGAACTTTAGTTTTTAGACCTTTTCTACTTTTTTAGGACTTGACCCTCTTCTTCCTACAGGACAGACTGTGTGAGGCAAGAGGAAGGCACAACATGGGCTCCTCTCCAAAAGGTGAAATTCACAAACCCTCCCATACCAATGTGCAGGGGAGGGGATACAAGGGCAAAGGTATTTACTAACCTATTAACACTCTACCCCTAAAAGACACAGAGAACGGGGCATGGGAGAAGGTAAGGGGTGGGCTCCATGGCTACCATAGGGTAATTTCTGTTATTTTAGATCTCCACATTATGGGGGTAACACATTTGTTAGTGAAGTGTGACTGTCACTCCCTTGGTTAGTTGGGGGTCTATGGGACCCCTGTTTAGTGGTTGCTCAAGAAAACTCCATTTGTAAAGTACTTAACTTCTTGGTGAGTTGATGTGTCAAGAAATGCTACTTTTTCCAAAGTACTTTAATGGTACTAAAATCTCTAAAAACTGTCACTTACAATACTGTGAATTTCAGTACATTGTACTAGACAAGACACAGATGGTTGAATGCGACGTTGCAAGATTTCATGAAATACTTAACACACCCATCTACAGAACCTGGGGAGTTTAACCTTCAGGACAACAAACATTGTTATCCCTTAGATAATACTGGCAGATGTTAAGTGCTAACATTTGGAAGGGTGCCCTAACCTATAACATTATAGAGTAATAAACCACTGAGCACTACCACTAAAACCAAGAACATTAAAAAAAAATAGTTTTACAAACATAAACAGTATTATATCACACTGATAAGAAAGGGAACTAGGTATCTGCTCAGTTTTTTTATTATATTGAAAATTGATTGATTTATTGGTGGATCTATGGGAATTATGTTATCCACAGACACTATAACTTGGCTGTAACACTAACTTTTTTTTCCCACTGGTTTATTCAATAATATTGTAGAAGGATTAAAAGGAAACGGAATTCACTGCAGTGCATGCATGGATAATAGTACCACTTGTTGATTGCCACAAATACAAATTAGGTAACATTAGGGATCTAATATTTTAAGAAACATTCTGATATATTTTGTCCACTATTTTTACTCAAATTACCACTGCAGAGTAGAATTCAAGCCCACACACTTTCAAATGTCAAGAATGCTACAAAATAGTTTTTTTCTTTCTTACCACAAAAATGTGTGTTTTACACGTACTTGTTTTCATAATCTGCTTAAAACATGTCCAAAAGTTGCAATACATACAAATCATGGTTTATTATTTCTATACATTTAAAATGCAGGTACTAGAACTCCTGGAGCATATAGAAGATTCTCCTGAGCTTTAGAAAATCATAGTATACAGTGGATATATGAATATTTGCTCCCTCTTCTTTGAAAAAGTGCTCCAAATCTGTCCGATTGGGAAGATATCTGCTGTGCACAGCCATCTTCAGATCACCCCACAGATGTTCAATTGGATTCAATTTGGGCCATTCCAAAACGTTAATCTTCTTCTGGTGAAGCCATGCTTTTGTGGATTTGATTGTGTGCTTTGGATTGTTGTCATGCTGAAAGGTGAGCTTCATCTTCAGCTCCCTAACAGACGCCTGAAGGTTTTTGTGCCAAATTTGCCTGGTATTTGGAACTACTCATAATTCCCTCCACCTTGACTAAGGCGCCGGTTCCAGCTGAAGAAAAACAGCCCCAAAACATGATGCTGCCACCACCATGCTCCACTGTGGGTATGGTGTTCTTTGGGTGATGTGCAGTGTTGTTTTTGCGCCAAACATACCTTTTGGAATTATGACCAAGAAGTTCAACCTTGGTTTCATCAGACCCTAACACATTTTCCCACGTGCTTTTGGGAGACTTGATGTTTGTTTTTGCAAACTTCAGCCGGGCTTGGATGTTTATCTTTGTAAGAAAAGGCTTCCGTCTTGCCACCCTACCGCAAAGCCCATTCATATGAAGAATACAGGAGATTGTTGTCACATGTAGCACACATGCAGTACTTGCCAGGAATTCCTGCCATTCCTTTAATGTTGCAATAGGCCTCTTGTAAGCCCCCCTGAGCAGTTTCCTTCTCGTCTTTTCATCGATTTTGGATGGACATCCAGTTCTTGGTATTGTCTCTGTTGTGCCAAATTGTCTCCACATGATGATGACTTCACTGTGTTCCATGGTATATCTCATGTTTTGGAAATTCTTTTGTACCCTTCTCCTGACTGATATCTTTCAACAATGAGATCCCTCTGATGCTGATTGGATAATTCTGAGCACAGCCACAGCTCAGTTATAAGAGGGAGTGCACACTTATGCAATCAGGTTATTGTGAGTTTTCTTTTTCCCCTCAGCTTGTTTTGCAATTGAATTGTTCACATTATAGGTCACATTAAAGGTGGGAAAAAATTCTGACATGATTTATCTTTGTCTCATTCTTTAACATCACAAGAATTGTGATTTTAACAGGGGTGTGTAGACTTTTTATATCCACTGTAGATTTTGGTGTATTTACTGGCTACCATTTATGGATCAACATAAAACTCTACCTATAGATAGTGTTTAAACATATAGGTATATTTCCTGGCATTTTTTCTGTTTTTTGTTTATGTACTTTTTACATACCAATTGTCTTTCTTCTTTCTTCTTTTTTTTCCCCATAATGTGAAAATTACTTAATAGTATTGGCTAATATAACCCGACTGCAGTAAATGTTGATTTTTTTGATAAGTTATACACTATATAAAATTATTGATAATAGTAATAATCTATATAACATTATTTATGTATACCATTGTGGATTGTTAGTCTTCTGTTGCCTTATTAGTGAAAGGATTATTTTTCATATAACTAGATCTCAAAAAATGTATGCAATGAAACAAAATGACCATGTTCCTATGCCAAAAGTAGGGCAATTGCACCTGCATATGTTCATGAATGAAATTCCCAAAAAAGGTAACAAAATGGTAAAAAAACAAAGTGCAACCATTTAATATTATTTTAATGTGCTAGAATTCTCTACTTATCTTTAACAGCATTACCTGTAATGTAAGATAGTGTTAAACAGTAATGCATGTCTCTTTATGTCCTGTGTATGAAACCCTGAGGACAATAAAAACATTTACATGGAGTTAGAAGTATTTTCTAAATTTCTTAATCCTTATAGGTGGAAAGGTCAGGTTACTTTTACCATTATAAAATAACACCATGGTTTTTGGCCTGAAAGCACTGGTTGATGCTCAGTCTGTGTAAAATGCTATATAATGTATATATTATTCTTAAAATAGGACATTAGCGCCGACACAGTGGGAGAATATTACATTACTACATTCACTCTGTGTTCTTTGCTTTAATATTATGGTTTACTTACGTGTTTCCATAGGGAACTGTTACACCAGCTACAGGGCCTGTATCACAGCCCAGGAAGAGGAAAGATACATAGCATGCAGTGGACACCAGGTTTACTAACATGGCCATTCTGATAGCCCCAATCGCAGACAAGCTTAGCTTTTTCACGAGAAGTCCGCCAAGAAAAATGCCTAAACAAGCACATGGTATCGCCGTCATTCCTAGAGAGAAACCATATCTGTGTTACTTTGCCTGGACATTAGAAACAATACATCAACTAAAATGTTGTCTCAAAATGTATCCAAACACAATATTTAACACAAAAGACTGTCAGGTCTCTTTCTACAATAGGGAATTAATTAATTCAAGAATTATTAGGCACATCAAGCAATATATAACATAACTATAGTGTATGTACCGTTAGTTTGTGTATAACAACAATGTAAAAGTGTACAATAGTAATGTGTAAGTGGTGACTACGTAGGAATGCTTGAAGTCCATCTAAATTAGGAAAACTACACATGAAACACAGTCAGTAATAGTGTAGGTGTTTTGTATGCTTTTTATTATGTCATTTTTAACATTCATCTGATGCTCTGTTGGACTGTTGTTTCAGAATTCCCTTGCAGACATTTGGTATTAAACGTTATAGGAAACATGTTCTATCCGCTGTTTCATGCCCCTCTCAATCAAAGATAGCATATGTTATATACTTAGCAGCATGATTGATGGTTTGCCTGCTGCAGCTTCTAATAGCTTTCTTTATGCGTGTGCATAATTTAAGTTAACACCTTGAGCGCCCAGTGGACATGTGAGCTATGACTGGGATTGATAGACTTTGCCACTTTAAATGGCCAGCGCAAATGAGAAATCTACATGTGGAAAGCAGTGGTCACGTGGTGGCAATGACAATTTCAGACCATGCTTTAGGGAGATTATACCTTTGACCCTTTAGTAGTAACCACAACTCCAAGCTTTACTCTTAACCAATGACTTGTATTAAACACATCTATAATTTTGTGATATTTACTGATCGAAACTGTCAGTTTCTTCTCTAGCTGTGTATATCAAACATTGTTGTTGTGAAAAATACAAAAGGTTCATCAGTTTGTATGCTTGTTACCAAAACATTGTCTGAGACAAGGTTCATCATCATCGACGATCAATTATTGCAGATGCCTTCAGCTGATGTTATCAGAGTGAATGTGGGTCTAGCAAATAGAAAACATGAAACTATATACTAATGGAGACACTTTGTTGACATTAGTCCTCAGTAATTAAGCTTCTGTCACGGTATAATATTAATATTAAGTTTCCAAACTTCTTGAAACTTCTTAAACATGCAAACGTAGCTTTTTCCAAGGTGAACTAATAAAACAGGATTTTCTATTAAAACCATTTTTCTATTAAAAAAACTATGAAAAACATGGACGTAATGCAAGCGGGACATGTTTTCACTGTTCCCATGCTAGGAGCTAAGGGTGAACATTGATTCCAGTACTTTCTTGGTCAACTGTAAGTGTATTTTGTAACTTGGTCAGTAAATAAGAATTTTTACATTCAGACAGACAAATCACTGTTCAGAAATCTTCTTCAGTTAAAGGTCTTTGTTCATGTACAGCTGAGGGAAATTCTCACCTAGCAGTTGGTTGGCTGATGAAGTTGTCAGGTTAAATTGCTGCTCTAGATATTTGCCCAGGAAAGCTGCAAAGCCAGCAACCACAGCTATCTCCATGCAGGCAGCGAGGACGATGCATGTGAACACAGGGTTTGAGAGCAAGTGCTTTGTTACTTTTGGAATAACTGAAAGAAAGCAGAAACATTAGGGTGACATCATTTCTGAAGACAGGGATTACAAGTTTACCGACAAAAGGAGAGACTGACTTTTAGTTATCTGTTTTTACAACACATATTATCACAATCCTGACCAAAAAGGGTTTGATAACTCATTTACATTTTGAGTATTTGGAAGGGGGTGGAATAGTGTCATAGGCATATCTCTAATGGTTGGAAACTATGCCAAACTGCATAGATTACAATACAGTATTATTTATTTATGCCAATTATAAACATATTGCAGACTTAGGCACAATAGTTTTAAAAATAATTAACTTAACACAAAATACGCTAAATGTTTGGTCTAATGCAGGAATAGTCATATGTGGACTCCCAGTTGAGATTTCAACTGCTTTATCTTGTGGTTGCTGAGGGTTGCTGAGGGTATATGGGGACCATCTTTATATGAGGGTATATGGGGACCATGCGCTACACCAGAAAGGCAGCGGGAGATTAGGCAGCTAAATGCATGGCTGAAGTCTTGGTGTAAGAAGGAGGGCTTTGGGTTCTTAGAGCACTGGGCTGATTTTGCTTTGGGGTACAATCTCTATAGTCGTGATGGATTGCACCTAAATGCAAGAGGGTCCAATGTGCTTGGGGAGAGAATGGTTAGACGGTTGGAGGAGATTTTAAACTAGGAATGGGGGGGGAGGGAATAAATACCGGGTTAGACAGTATAGAAAGGGAAGGCGATTTACTTAGTAACCAGGTGGGTGGATCTGGGGGCTTGGTCTATAAAGATAATAGGGAGAAGCATATATTTTGCCCCCCAAAGCAAGGACAGAAAGTGATTGCAGCATCGGTGTTAAATGACAAGCTAAAGGTCATGTCTACAAATGCTCGCAGTTTAGGGAATAAGATCCATGAACTTGTAACAGTTGTGGCAACTGAGAATGTTGATATAGTGGCTGTTACTGAGACATGGTATAATGAGAAAAATGACTGGGACATATCAATACCGGGGTACTCTTTATATAGAAAAGATAGAAAGGGCAGGAAAGGGGGAGGGGTGGCCCTATATGTGAAAAATAACATAAAATCTAATTTAATACAAGTTGGTGAGGAGAACTTAGAGTCGGTTTGGGTTACAGTACAATTTGGCAAAAGTAAAGTAACTCGCATAGGTGTGATTTATAGACCCCCAGGACAAGTAGAAGAACTCGATAATCTACTAGTGGAGGAAATAGCTAAAATGACAGTGAAGGGGATGTTATAATCATGGGTGACTTTAATCTCCCTGATGTGAACTGGAAAACGAAAGTAGCTGGTTGTACCAGGAGTGCGGATATTCTAAACTCCTTATTGGGATTATCTTTAAAACAGGTGGTTGAGGAACCAACTCGTAAGAAGGCCACATTGGATTTAGTGTTCACAAATGGAGATTTGTTAACAGATATTTCTGTAGGTGAAAGTTTGGGATCTAGTGATCATCAGTCTGTGTGGTTTAATATACGAACAGTGACTGAGTCACACCACACAAAAACAAAAGTTTTAGATTTTAGAAAAGCTGACTTTTCTAAAATGAGAAAATGTATAGAGGAGTCATTATCAGACTGGCACAATTTTCATTGGCGTTCAGGAGAAATGGGATTTTGTAAAAGCTGTTTTATCGAAGATAACAGAAAATTGTATTAGGTTGGTCAGTAAGAGTAAAAAATTAAGGAAACCGCTGTGGTACTCTGCAGAAGTGGCCAAAATCGTGAAAGACAAGAAGTTAGCCTTTAGCAGATACAAAAATACCCAAAGTGAGGAAGATAGACAGATCTATAAAATTAGGCAGAAAGAGGCAAAGAAAGTTATAAAAACTGCCAAATCACAGGCAGAAGAGCGAATTGCCCTATCAGTAAAAAATGGAGATAAAACATTTTTAGATATATAAATGAGAAAAGGAAAGTTAAACAAGGACTAGTTAGACTAAAAACAAAAGGCATATATGTAGAAGAGGATAAAGGTTTAGCTGACTGCCTCAATGAATATTTCTGTTCAGTTTTTACAGATGAGAATGATGGAATGGGACCTCAGTTGGGAAAAAAGACTGAATCATTTGAAATATGTGAGTTTATCGAGGCGGAGGTTCTGCTTCAGTTGTCTAAGGTAAAGACAAATAAGTCGATGGGGCCTGATGGGATACACCCCAAGTTATTAAAAGAGCTTGGGGGTGTACTAGCAAAACCGTTAACTGATATATTTAACGAATCATTGGTAACGGGAGTTGTCCCTGGGGATTGGAAAGTAGCGAATGTTGTGCCTATACACAAAAAAGGCAGTAGGGAGGAGTCGGGCAACTACAGGCCAGTTAGTCTTACATCTGTAGTGGGAAAATTAATGGAAACAATGTTAAAGGAAAGGATTGTTGAACATCTGAAGTCACATGGGTTTCAAGATCAACAACATGGGTTTTCCTCAGGAAGATCTTGCCAAACAAATCTTATTGATTTTTTTGATTGGGTGACTAAAGTAATTGATCAAGGTGGTGCAGTAGACATTGCGTATCTGGATTTCAGTAAGGCCTTTGACACTGTCCCACATAGAAGACTTTTAAATAAACTGCAATCTCTGGGTTTAGATCCCAATGTTGTTGAATGGATTAAGGAGTGGCTGAGTGACAGAAAACAGAGGGTTGTAGTCAATGGCGTATATTCAGAACAAGGTCTTGTTACCAGTGGGATACCTCAGGGATCTGTACTTGGACCAATTCTCTTTAATATTTTCATTAGTGATATTGCAGATGGTGTTGATGGAAAGGTATGTTTATTTGCTGACGACACAAAAATTTGCAACAGGGTTGATGTTCCTGGAGGAAGAAGCCAAATGGCAAACGATCTAGGTAAGCTGGAAAAATGGTCAGAGCTGTGGCAATTGGCATTTAACGTGGATAAATGCAAAGTAATGCACCTGGGGCATAAAAATCCAAGGGCAGAGTATAGAATATTTGGTACTGTCCTAACCTCAACGTGTGAGGAAAGGGATTTAGGGGTAATTATTTCTGAGGATTTAAAGGTAGGTAGACAATGCAGTAGAGCAGCAGGTAATGCTAGCAGAATGCTTGGTTGTATAGGGAGAGGTATTAGCAGTAGAAAGAGGGAAGTGCTCATGCCGCTGTACAGATCACTGGTG